>JAQIWS010000054.1:0-71905 GCA_034696085.1 Stigmatogaster subterranea
ACTCCCCAACGAACATCTCCCATATCGCAGTCATCTGACTTGGGAAAAATATGCTTGGCCGGATAATACGCACACTTATTCGTCTTCATACAGTAAAAACACTGAAATCAAATAAAAAAATCATGAAATTACAGGAATCGTGATAAGTGGCGGGAGACTAGATACAAAATTCAAACTAAATTCATGTTTTTCACATTCTGCAAAGCTTTACACAGCTTTCTTTTTCTGAATGCGGTTATTTAGAATTACGTAAAATACTGCAGGGAACCGACAATTGGATTTACACAAATTGCGACTAATTTATAACATTCCGGAACCAAAATATAAAAAAAGTTGTTTACAAAATTTTTTTTTGTCGTTGTTGTTGGAATTAAAACGAGGACTTGGACTGACATACCAGCAAGAAATCTAAGCTAAGGTCAGAAATTTGAAGAACGGTCATGTGAGAATCAAGTTCTTTAAAAATGAGGTCGAGCTCCACCCTTTCTTTAAAAGGATTGGAAAAATAATTACTACAAAAATCTGTATACTTACTGCTGTAATTTTTACGCATTCCTCGCACGATGAACTCGCATTTTGGCATTCTAAGAAACACAATAACATATAAACAGTGGCAATAAAACACGCTTATACTTTACAGATTAAAATCGATAAATTTTTGAAATGGAAGCTACTGCGATAAACGAATAATAGAAACGACGTAATTAAACCTGGCGTCACTAAACTCACTTTGTTCGGGTGATATCGTAGAGGTGGTAATTGGATTCAAAGTTGTTATTTCGGGTGTAGAGGACGAAGTTGGTTCCGACGTGTTGTCCAGAGCGAAACAACAACACAACAACATCAATAACGCACAAAGATTGTTCGACAACATTTTGTTTGAGTGTTATTAGATGTTAATCGATCTTACTCCTCTACCGATTTGCTTTAGTATGGGAGGTGCCGATGATATCAGTTCGTAGATCTAATACATAACTCGGAATTTGTGATAATGACGCACATATCCGCCAAAAGCCACCATCGCAACCGTGGCCAATGAATCGATCGCTTTCTCGTGACGTAGTTATTTACGCATCAGCAAATAAAAAATTTAGTTAATTAAGTATGTTGAATTGTCTGTTATTACCCTAAAATAGACACGTTTAAAATTTCACAACAATTACGCTAAACGACAGCGATTAAATATAAATTTTTGATGCATTTGTTCCGACTACAATTATTTTATGGAAATTCCGCCAGGGAAAATCCTTCATGTTTATTACAGCGATTCTGCTCTGGGATTTTTCTTAGTTAAGTTGTCCCAGTGGTTCAAACGTCGATAGTGTATGTCTTATTAGCAGTCCTGGTAACTACTATAAAGCTTAAATTAAAATAGCAGCCTATTGAAGCTATAGTTCGACTACAAAAATTCTTAACTCTCCTTTTATTCGGAGATTACGTCTAATTTATACGTCATAGCTTAATACAAGTAGTTGAGTCACTAAAAATAGATTTTGTTAAATTCGTTAAATAAACACCCAACTACCGCGTTGACTTATTCCGTGTTAATTTATTTTAAGCGTTAAATTCCAAGGCTCAAATATTTTTTTAGAATTACTCATCGTGTGGGTTTTCCCCCCCGAAACGCGAATGTAAACACGACACCCCTTAACTTCAGAAAACATGCGAGACCCACTGATTACCAATCAACGACGAGTAATCGAGTTGAGTTTAATTTTGTTTCGACTGCGAGTTTGCGACACGCTGATAAAAGCTGACACAATTTCGAAAATTAACTGCGCAGCAGTAAACCACACAAAACTGCGGGTTTACGACCCAGTGATTTAATTTTTCCATACAATTCTTATCTTAACTTAATTCCCCCGAAATAATACCACTTAATCTAAACGATCGAATTCGAACGAAGTTGCCACCATTGCTGCTCCAGTGACGAGAAAATAAAAATTGATTTTTACAATACGTTAAACATTAATTACAAACCTAAGTTTTATTGGCAGAACATTAATATAATTTTAATTTGAAAGCTGCTGCATTTGGTACTGGAATCAACAGTCAAAGCATCTAATACTACGGTGAATTTTTTTTTCACACACCTATAAGTAATAAATTGTAGAGTACGATTCTGATTAACATTAACAGGTGCTAGTGATTAAAAAAGTATTCTATTCTAATTTTTCCCTCTGTAGGACCAACGTTTTACTTTCAGCTGGACTCAACCAGCAAATAACTTGACGTATCTCGAGTTAGAAGTTAACCAGTTACAATTTTCTTTGTAGTTGTTCAATTTAAATTCATTACATTACGATTAAATCTAACAAATGCACAACCAGTATAAACTTTTGATTGCATTGCAGCAGTAAAAACTAATACATTTTACCCCCATTCCGCATATTTTGTTAGCATCGTTATAACTACAACTTATAGTTCATTATTTCATTGCCGATTATAGTAAATTTCTTCTCTTCGTCATGAATAATTTAAAATTCAAATATTTTTTCTCTACATTAAAAATTGTACAAAAACCCTACAGAGGGATCAAATATTGCGTAAAAGGCAACACTGAAAAATAATAAACTTTATAATTAGCTCAATATTTTTTTTCTGCTCCCCGTAAAAAAAAAAAAAAAAAAGACAAAAAGAGAAAATAATTCTTTGCCGAGTGATGGAAAAAAATTCTCTCATTTCCTTCAACATTTTTTCTTTCTCTCATCTCGTCTTCCCTCCGTTTTTCTTCTTTAACGTCCGCATCTTCCGTACGCAAACGACGAGGAAGTAAATTAAGCATTTTGCAGCAACAGTGTGAAAAGTATTTTTGTACATTCAACTAGACAGCAGAAGACAGCGAGAGTGAGATAGGAGAGAGAGACAGAGAGAAGAGTGGACACAGATTGCAATCGCTCGCATTCGATTCAATTGATATGACTGACTGATTTTTCAAATTTTATCCACACATCGAACTAACAAATGACAACCTCACCACTCAAATTTCAAGCCGAATGATGGTTTACGTCACATCACAAAGAGGAAATTAAAAAGCTATTTTTTTTTGTTTTTAAAAAGTTGAGTTAAGTCAGTTTGTTTTGATGAGTAAGAAATTGATGTAAAACGGAGGAAGAACACTTGACCCAAAAAAGTGTAAAAAAAAGTGCCCAAAAGAGGAAGAAAAAAAATTACAAAACAAGAAAACAACACATCTTTTTACACGTGGATTTGGAAGCAGGGACCCGACTAGGAATGATTTTTTTTTTCATTTCTTTTCTATGTGGATCGAGGGTATAGGCCTCAACACTCACACCACAATTATTTTGAAAACATTAAAAACAAAAACGAAAAAAATTTCAGCTAATAAAATGTCCAGTTGTCGAAAAGCCACGAGTCCGACATAGAGTGACAGGTGTCATGAGCACGGAGTAGACATTTTTTGCTGCTGAGCAAATGGCGGCTTGTGGTGTAAACTCGACGTCGGCTGCCAATTCCAGTCGAATGTTCCAACACTAAAATTGGATGAAAATAAAAGCAGCGCAAAGGCCCAGTTAATCGTTACTCCGATCGAACAAAATTATTGATTACTCACACCACAATCAATCAATTAGAATATCAAAGAAACATTCACAAGATGTCCGTCTCGTAGATTTTGCTCGTCACTTGGTTCACAGTGGTGCTTGTTGCCGTCACTCCGGAAGCGGTGTTGGTCGTGGTACTGGGAACGATGAACGAATTGCTGAGCGGGACACTCTTGCCAACGGGAGCCAAATGAGTGAGAGAGCCGGAAGCCGTGGTTAGCGACAGACCCGCTTTTAGTAAAATATTGCTCTCGCTGCCCGTTTTCTTAAGGTCGGCTGGGGAACGCGGAGGAGAGAATCGTTGCAACGTTTGTCCCCGTTGCAACTGTTGCAGTCGTGCGTATTGCTCTTGCAGTTGACGTTGCTTGCGCAGTAATTCCTGATGACGTTGTTCCAGAATCTCTTGGCGATTGCGGTTTGGCGGCACCGGAGGCGGAGTCTTTTTGATGGTCTCCGAATCGGACATGGCACCCGAAGAAATGTGGTGTATGTTCCCCGACGAATTACCCCTCCCACCGTGACCTAGTCGCGTTTGGACACCCTCTTGCGAATTGACGCTTTCGCTCGAGCTGCTGTTACTCGACAGCTGCTCCCGACGAAGATTCTCGTCACTAATGGCGCTCGTTCGAATCACCATAGTGGGATCCTTCTTGGCTGCACTGCGTGGAAGAGTGCAAGCATCGCTTCCATTGGCAATCAGCTCTGACTTACTTCGGGGGTGGCTAGCGATTGGCTCGAAACTGCTGACGCGCGTCAGCACCATCCCCGGCCCGGTAGAGCTACGAGGCAAAGTGCCGCTCGACACCAGTCTGTTTGTGGGCGACATCGGCGATGTGGGTGACATGAGGGGTGACTTACTGCTAGTCCGCGGTGGAGGGGGCGGAGGAACCTTTTTCATTATTCCTCCGACGGTCGACGCCACAGTTTTGGACGCATCTTCGACGCTCGCTTGACGCAGTCCTCCTCCTACAACTGATACCTTCGAAATGATCTCCTGGGCCACAGGCGACACTTTCCCTTCTGGCACCGGAGACGGCGACGGAGACAAGTTGACGCTCTGCCTGCTACCAGCTTCACTCACTTGCAACTTTGTGATGCTGGACGCAGGAACCAGACTAGACATGAGGCCTGCTGGACCCTGAGATACTACCTGGCCTTTGACCGGCGAATCGCTGCCCGAGTACGAAGTGGTGCGCTTCACTACCAGAGGAGACAGGCTGCATTCCGTGTCGCTTTTGCGGTCGGTCGGCTTCGCAAAAGTTTGTAGCTCGTCTAAGAGGGCGTCGAGGGCGTTTTCTGCTTTAGGATGTCGACCATCCGCCTTGAGTTCCCCTGAGAAGCTGGCAGCCTTTAAACAAAAATCATAGAAACAAAATGAGAAATTCGTATCTTCCGAGCGAAAACAAAATCTAACAGCCACAAATAACAACATTTAATAAATAGTCGATAGAAACGGTAAGAAACAATTAATTTATCACTCCGACGCACGTATACAAGTGGCTAGCCTCGCGTCTTAAAAATTGATTCGAAAATTTCCTCTTTATGGAATACAATTCCATTACCAAATAACCCATATTTCGTGTTACGAGGCTAGGCAACAAATTTTTCTTTAAAATCAAAAATCAAAAATTTAAAAACAAAAACAAAAATTAATTTGTACAAATCCATCTAGTGCATAGCAAACCAAAAAAAAAAAAAAGATGGCTTGCACAACAGTAGTACAGTTTTCACAGTTTTGGTTCAAAATTTTCTGCAAATAGAAAGAAAAAGGCTTGCTACTAAGTTCTATGCTCTTGTACAAAAAAAATAACACCGTAAGAATTATGCAAGGTAATTACGATATCAGACAAAAATCAACTTACCCGTGCTCTCTAATTTCTTATTTGCTAAGTTCTAACATGGAAGCCAAGTTTCCAATCTACTGACCTGCTCTCTCCTTAGTGGCACAGACGGCTAAGCTGAAGTCTGTCTGATAGGCTACACATGAAGGACAGACACGTGTGAAGCATTCGGCAATAATTTAAATTTATATATACGTAAATAATCTATCTTAACTAAAATATATATACTGTATGTAAGCACAATACTTAAATGATTTAAAAATAATATAGGAGAAACTAAACAAAACAAAGTGAATAAAATTATAATAAATAATAAAGTAATAAACGAAATGAATAGAAAAACCGATTGTGAAAACTGTACGACTTTGTACTGAATTTTGTCGCTTTTCAAACAAACATCTATCGTAAATTATAAAAACCGTAAAGTCAATCAAAACTCATTCTACACACTCAACACAAAATGCGCGACCACGCCAAAAGAGAAACATAAAAGCTAAATAAAAACAAAATGTCTACTGAATACGTGACCAAAAGAAAAAGAAAGTCAAAGTCAAAGAAAAACCTTCCCAACATCTAGCACGAAATAGAAGAGAACAAATTAAGACAGTAAAAACGGGACTAATTAAGAATTTGCTTCGCAACTAAATTAAAATTAACTACTAAGAAAACTAAACTTTAAAATGGTAGTAAATAAAAGAGAAAAGCAAAATGAAAGCCACTACTATCACGACATGCTTTGCCTCTAAAACGCCCATTAACTTCACGGTAATAAATCACTTATTTGTTTATCCATGCGAAAGTTGTTAATAAAAATAGAATACTGACGACATAATCTTCCATCTGTAAATGAGGCAAGATATTTAACACTTCACCACCTCCAATAAATTTTAACAGACCAAATAACAATATCCACAATTACGACGTTAAAATTTTAAGAGTAGGTTTTAGAAGAGAGAGAAAAAAAATGCCTGCTTCAAGAATAAAATTAATTCGTTAAGTACTCGATCAATTTTTCTTTCGTCTTCTTGGGGAAAGAGAAAAGTGAATAACAAAATATTAATCATCACTTTTACGACAAAATTCGTCTCTTAAAACTAATCAACCGTCATGCAACAAAAACTTTTCCACCAAGGATATTAGCAATAACTGAAGGAACAGCCAGTAATATTTAATAGCGTTGTAAAATTTAAAAACAAAACTCGGAATAAAAAAATATTCCCACACGTTAAAAAAATATATGTAATACTTAAAAGGGGCGAGGGAAAAAAAGATGCAAAAACAGTCGGCGATGCAAGCCTCTGCATGCGATGCAGACAAAATTCATGTTCAAAAATAAAAAACGAAAGACATATATCTTGTTGTCAACATGGACCAAAAAAATACTAACAACCATTTAAAAAAAAAAAAAAATTAAAAAAAATTAAAAAATTAAAAAAAAATTAAAACAAAAATTAAAAAATCCAAAACAAAAACGGAAAAAAAGGTAACGAACTGCTTTTTATATAAAAACGAACGATTAGCATGTTTATGGGAAACAAACCTTGTCAGACCATCCACTGGTGGAAAACCCTCTCCAGTGGCTGCGTTCAGAAGTAAAATCATAACATGTACCGAATGTTAAAAAAAGGACAAAAATCAACTTCAGTTTATAAACTGAGGTTTATCAAAATGGCTCTCCTATTTTTCTCTGGTTGTTAGCATTGGTGTATAATGCTTTAAAAACGGTACTTAAAATTGTAAAGTCAAAATGCGTTGTGCAAAACGTGTAAAAAAAAAATTGGAAAATTGGAAAATTGAAAATAAAATGTGTAAAAAAACAAACAAAAATTAAAAAAAAAAAATCCCAGAGAAAAATGTGAGCAGTCATACAAAAAATTGTACATAGTCTACTCACATGCTTCTAATTTTCGTATCTAAAGCTATAAATATCTCAAATTGATTTGAGGTTACAATTTAACAGCTCCGCTTAAAATTCAAGTCGAGAAAAAAAACTAATAATAATGCTAAAAATATTTAAATATTCACTAACACCAAAGCACTTTAAAAATTTGCACACGGACACACATGTAAAAAAAAAATATGTAAAATCCAAAATACTCAAAAGGAATAAATTATTCATTGCAGTGAGTATTAAAATGCAAATTAAAAAGATCGAGTAAATTAAGTTGAACTATTATAATTTTTTCCGAATTTTTTGTGTGAAAAATAAAATCATGCGCTTATAAAAGATTTAATGAAGTTCGTGCGGAAAATAAATTTCAAAAATCGTCATCAACGAAGGAGAGAAAAAGCAACGTGCAATTATTTAAAAAGGAAAAGTACACTAAAGTTAGGAAAAAAAGGGCACTGTTCGACAGATTTCTTGCCCGAAATAACAAAAAGGTTAACTAAAAAGAAGCAGCGGGAAGACAAACGAATGAAATTAAAGAGGAAAAATTAGTTTACTCAATATTCTCCCTGAAGTTTGTGCTCCACTTCCAGTCGCGCCTGCTTGACTATAAAAAGGTTGAAAGGCAATCAACATCAGTGGCTCGACTTGTCAGGAAAAAAAAAGTCACATTGACAGAAGAACTCCCTAACTTTTACACAGTGAAAAAAAAATTATCGTCATCTAACTTTGACGAACATCAACAAACATTTAATCTTGACATAGAAAATATGTTCTTGAAGTTGAGCCTAGCTAAGCTATCGCCCTCGATTAAAAACTAAAATCCAAAAAATCAAGCAAACAAAAATGTACGTAAAACGAAAAAAACCCAGCAGCGAATGAAAAACACCCGCGAAAATGTTGCGTAACTAAATATTATTGACTGCTCCGACAAGAAAAAAAATATCAAGCGTAAGTTATTACATTCGATATTTCTCACCTTCGACATCTGAGCATCCAAGCTGCCTCCGTGTGGCAAGGTGTGGTCTCTATGTTCCCCGAGCGACGGCGACAGCGACCCTGATCCTGATGGTGGCAGCCGCTGTTCCTGCACAGACGCTAGTCTGTTGGAGAAGCGAGTACAGGCGCACTCTTGTGGTCAGTCAATTACCAAACTAGAATTGTAAAAGACATTCAAACTCTCTCGCATTCCTACAGGGCTTAACAAGTGCCGGAAAGGTTAACAACTTTGTTTGTTTTTTTAAGTGAGAGAAATACGTAAATAAGGAGATGACTACGCTGTTCTCTAACACAATCAGGCAAACTTCACTACTTCACAGGATAAACTGCAAAGGCCGTGCGTACATTGGTTGGAAGCCATTTTTACTGCAATGATAAAGAAGAAACAGACTCGCCTCTTTAGAGTGACCAGCGTTCCAGTGAGTTTCTTACACCGTCTGAGGGCCGTCTCCAAACGCTCGGGTTCGTCTTTAAGAAATCTATGCAACAGAACAACAAAATCCACTTCGCCGTCCCACGCAAAGTAAAATAAAACTCGTCTTACTTTTCTTCTTGCACTACCACCTCCATTTCAGCAGTCATCACCGCCTTCAAATTTTCTTGGAGATGTGGAAAGCGAGCTACGGCACAAATGGCATGAAACTCACCGTAATTTACAATACAATACCGACATCAGTGACAATTACTTACCTTTCAAATCCGCGACAGTTTTGCTCGATCGACTTAACACGAGCGCCATGCTCTCGACGTCACTCATGTTGACGCGACATCGGCGATTGATTACATTACTGCGCAATTCTTCCACAGCGCCTTCCAGTTCGCTGTCAAATAACTCCCGATTAATTTCCAACAGATTTTTCTGACGTCCCAACACTAGCAAACCTCAAGTCTTTTTCTAATCTTTGTACGTCTTGCGTATACAATTCCTCTTCCCTCGATATACGAATTCGTTCACTTTGCACTTGATCGTTCACTTGAACAGCTGCCAACATCGCCTACAAAAATCAACAGCCACATTAGATCGTCAACCTGTCGCAATTTCAATAAATTCCCTTTTTATTACCTTGATTTTAAGAAAAGTTTCACGAATCGTTTCCTTTATGTTCACAGCTTGCGCTTGAGACATTCGTCGTAAATTTCTAACTTCGATGCGCAAATCTTTCGTCTTTTTCTTGAGCACGCGAAGTTGGTTGTACATCTCGGGCGTCAACTGCACTTCTGAATCAGACAACAGCGACAAAAATTTTATTATTTCATACAAAAATCAATTAATTATGACTATGACAACCTGGCAACAGTGAATTAAAAACTCAACCAACTACTACACATTCAAACTGTCACACAAAAATAAATAACACGAGACAAAATACGCAATTTTTTGTTAGCCAAAGTTATTATCGAAAACAACGACAACCATATATACCCATTTAAAGAAACCGTGCTTATTTTTGTTAGTACCTGTTAGTGAAGTTTGCCTAGACGACGGTTTGATGGCAGATTTCGTAGGCTTCTCCACTGAGAACAAAAACAAATAAATTTTTTAAAAAATTTGCGCATTCAGACTTTTTCTTTTGATTTCTTTCAATATAACTTTCTTGGCACATTCCTGAAAATAATTTTCGCTACGATTCATTCATTTGACAGCTGACACTAAAAAAATACGAAAACTAAAAATGAAACGAACTAAATTATTTCGAACCCGAGAACCCTTATTCACTATTTATATTTTTCTCTCCACGAAAAAAAGAAAAGAGAGCCAAAAAAAAAAAAAAGACGAAAAAAAATGCATTTAACTCGTTCTCTTTCACAAAAAATGAACTGTGATTTACGTGAATCAATTGACAACCCGTTTCTAACAGCTAACAACTCCTTTTTCCCATCTTTTCTACCAAACTCCATTCATGCGATATGATAACTCACATACTCCGTATGATCGGATGATCATTTGCTTCTTGAAAAACTAAAACAAAAATTGCTAAAAACCAGCACACACACGCCGGCCTTTCTCTACCTGAGAGCTGGGGAGAATGCTGCTTGCTATGGGTGGGTGAACTCATGGAGGGAGGGTCCTCTGAGAAAGACACTGACTTTTCTTCTGAAACAAAAGATAAAACGAGAAAACAAACCAAAAAACTTCATAAGTGTGTGGTCAGAAACGTAACAAAATATCTAAATTATACATAATCAGAGAAAAGTTCACACCAATTTATTTTATTCTTTAACTGCTATTACCTTAAAAAAAATTATTTATTTTAAATCTCAAGACAAAATCACAAAAGCGCAACGCAACAAACAAAGTGAATTTTTAAAATGGTGTCAACTTGTCAAGTGTAACAAAATCAGCAGTTTAGAAGCTCAGGCACCAACATCACATTGCACTAAACTACTCAATTTAAAACCCTCAACCAATCTTGAAACAAAAACAAAAAACAAAATATCAATCCAATCGAATCGAATCAAATTAATTATCAAAACTTAAAAATTTTAACTTTATAGACTGTAGCAGGATTGGTTGGATTTTACGCGTCAAGCAAAGTGTATCCTGTACCTTTTGAAGATTGTCGCAGGACAGGCTTAGCCTCACTTCTCAATTCATCTAGAAAAGAATAAACAGGAGGAACTCAATTTCTCCGATCATTTCTACTATGACCAATGCTGTGTGTTACAAACGCCTTATATTTGATTTCGCTTTTCTTTTCATCCCAACACACACATCTCACAAAATCAAGCGTTAAGATTTTTTTAAAACCACGGTGCGAGTTATTAAAACAAAAGCTGAATGCAATTAATTTTTATCGATTTAGGCACTCGGGAACGATTAATACGTGTGTACGTTTTCTCGAATATAATTTTTTTAGTGAATAAATTATTTGTATTTTCCAAGCTGCTGTTTCAACCACTTTTAAAACACAAACGCAACCAAAAGAACAAAAACAAAAAACTTAAATCGGAAATCAAACGAACAAAAACAAACTTCTACCAAGTTAGAATTTAATTTTCTTAAAACTCATGAGTTCTTTCATTCAAATACACAATCTCTCTTCAATTGATTCTCTCTTGAAGCGTTTTAAATTCTCTAACATCAACATCACATCCACGATTAGTAATTAAAAAATTCTTCCTTTCAAACTCAACCAACTTCAACGTACACTGAAAACCTCAGGAAAAGGACCAAATAATTCAAAAACTGACGTTGATTTATCAAATCGTTGAATAGGTCGGGGGAATTAATTAATTAATTTTCAATTTTCGTTTCGATTCAAAGCCAAAAACGATAATTATTCTGCGGAAGCACAATAGAGACATTTCAAATGTAAATTACATTAATGACAAAATACGACAGCAAGACGGGGAGAGTAAGAACTAAAAAAAAAATGTGCAAATGCGAAGATTCGATAATGACTTTCAAAAAAATGTTAAAATTAAAAAAAAATACGATAACCGGAAAATACCAAAAGCCAAAAACCATGCTAAAAAAACAAAATGAGAAAAACACTACATCCCAAAACACAAACCTGGTGCTGATGCACTACAGGTGGTAGGAACTTTAGCCTCAGTTAAATCATCTGAAAAGCAGACGCACGATCAGCAGAGTTGTAATTTTTTCAAAAATAAACAAGTTCCTTATTCTAATTAGCAATTTGTGTCTAATCTATTATCGACACTGATAAAAAAAATGTAGCCTCAACATTTAATTTACTCTGCCTGAAGTTTTAACCCTCTTTCAAGTCTCAAAAATCAACTCTCGGGTAATCACAGATGTTTCTAAACTACGATTATATACAGAAAAATTCTCACCTGCACGGTAAGAGGAGACCGGAGTCGATGTGGCTGTGATGGTAGCCGTATCGCGAGGGCTTTGCGTCGTTTGACTAGTAGTCGGCGGTGGTATTTGCAATTGCTCTCGACTTAGATTTACTTCGACATCGCGGGTAAGACTCGGCTGGCGTCCCGTCGTCAGAGCTTTATGAACCAGTCCTGTGAGGTTAGCAAGCTGGCGCTCCATCATTTGCATGCGTAGTCTACGTGAAAGTAATACAACTTAGTTTCGACATATCCAACAGAAATAAATTGCTATTAATTCAGAAGGAAACGAAAATAAAGCTATTCAAAGCATTCTAATTTACAAACAAACATTTAAACACACAAAAATTTACTCTCCAAACGTGCAATTTGCCAAAATTTGACAGGAAATGAAGAATGCTTAGCATATCAGTATAAAAATTAGTCCTCTGCTAACATTGTTCCTTGCCTTGCTTCTTCATCGACAATCGGGGTGACACTGCCAGACCGAGACGCGTAATTGCGATCACCGTAATACGGCTCCTCATACGACGAAGTCGGAGTAATGTAAGTGGGGATAGACCTATGATGATCCAATCGTCTTTCGGGGGAAGAATGGTAACCAGATTCATGCGCCTGCTGATGTCTGCTGCGCTCTGAAATCAACGAACAAAAAAAACCCGTCAGAATGCGATCAATTCCTAACGATTCAATAAACTCGAACGATTTTTGCCTCCACCTGAAACCGTCGACTGATTTGCTCTAGGCGAAGGCGCCGGTGGTGGCGGTCCTTGCGGTGGTGGCGTAGCGCGTACGCTTTTTGCGATCGAAGTAACCGGTTGCTGGTAAGTACGTTGAGGTTTCGGTGGAGGTTGAATCGGACCTAAAGCAAAAAACAATACTCGTCAGCACTGCCCTAATCAAATTCGTTATGTAATAAACCAGAAATAATAACCTACCCGGAGGGGGCAATGTTTGCGACTTTTGTTTCTCAAGCACACCCGGAGCTGGTGAGTAAGATCTTATTGGAGTCCCCGAACGAGGCAGAGTAGCGGTATGAGCCATGCTGATACTCGGTGGATAAGAAGTGGTCATAGTTCCGTAATAAGACCCAGGAGGAGGAGCTGGTGATTTCTGGGAAATAACGATGATGGAAATGGCAATCACATATCGACTTTATTTCGAAGTGTCTTTTTTTTTTCTTCTCGTTATTTCTGCTACGTATTTACTTTTGATCGATGAATGTGTTGATGTTGATAATCCGAATCAAATTCCGGCTCTGAGAAATAGCTCATATCTTGATCCCAGCCGCTGGTGGCGCCTCCTCCGTTCATGTCTTGTTCGTAAATACGCAGCACCGATCGATCACGGACGTCCCTGAGAATAAAGGAAATATTTCCAAGGGAAATAAATAAACGACGCAATGAATCACATAACTACTCGATATCGGATAGCAATATTTTAAATTTGAGCATTACAATCCCGAAGAAAATACGAGACGAAAGTGAACTGGTTGCATTCAACAAATTTAAAAAAAAAAAAAAAAATTGCTTTCGTTCCCCGAAATTACGTTTTATTCTGTTGGTTAAAAGTAGTTATCGAGAATTATATTTATTTTCCGTTGCCCACATTTAGCATTTACTCATCTAACTAACCAGAAAGGAGCATTGAACTCGCAACCAAATTGATTGCGCACTCCTGGACAAAAATCGATTTCTGGCGTCAGCCCGAGCGTCAATTTATTCCACAGTGGCAGTACCATCTGTTACCTACGTGTATTTATAGACGTGCACTCTGACAGGTGAGAAACCAAAAACAAAATCAAATACTCACTATGATAATTACCACGTCCTAACCAAAAAGGAATTTAAAAACACGAGAAAAAAAAATAAATAAATACAGAATAAAAATAAAACAAAAGCCTATCGACTCGTTGTGCACCTTTAGTCGATCCATTCTAACATAATAAAGTCGGCGGTGTCAAATCAAAACAGAGTAGATTCTTATTCCATTTTTTTACCGTCTTTCGTTTTACCTCAAATCTTCCAATTCGTAGAACATGTCTTTGGATGGGTCGTGAATGTAAATGCGAATGTGCGTTGAGTCCAAATATTCCATCGTGAGCTGTTTTGGGAAAGAACGGACGAAAAGTGCTTTCACTGTGTCCAGCGAAGTGATTTCATTAGGCAAGAGAGCACGCTTCGTTTCACTTCGATATTGCAGAAATACCAGTCCTACAATCAAAACAAACCGAAAATAAAAACAAGAAAATAATGAAAAAGAACAAATTAATTTAAAACGCCAACAAAATATTTTATCATTCACTACGGAAAACAGCAATCAAATCCAAACACTCATTTGGTCAATCAATACCAGTGCAATAAGCGAAACACATATTCGTGTATTGATTTCTTTCCTTTCGTCTGGAATAATTTCTCTAACGTCGTAAGAGCAAACTGTAGTAGTGAACAGTTATATTAATGAAATTGAAGAAAAAAAGATTAAAAAAATAATAATAAATAAGTAAACAAAAATAAGCAAGAATTTCTTGTAAAGACGTTAAGTGAGTTGATAGCCGCGGATGAATATGCAGATGAACGAAATTCTACTCGCGATTGGTGAATTGGAACGAAACAAGCAAACAGAATAAAAGAATAAAAGAAAAAAATAGAGAAAAAGGAATTTTTGAAAATGGCGTAAATTACGGTATTCACCAAACTAAAGCGAAAAATAAAAAGGAAAGGAGAAAGAAAAAAAAAGTAGAAAAAAGTGAGAAAGAAAGAACAGAATGTATTCACCACTCATTCAATCCATTCAAACTTAATTGCGCGATTTAGAAAAATTAAAAAAAAAAAAAAAAAAAAAAAGACTTCACCTCAATTAGGAAAAATTAAAATTAAAAACACAAAGTAAAACGCTTGCCTTATACTCGATGATACACTATTTTGATGTGGATGTGGCCTTCCTAAACTCTACCCAACGGGTCAATATTCATTTACTAATTATTAATATTACTATTATTTTTTAATATAAACCTCGTAACTAATTTTAGTAAGTAGTAATAAATCATTGCGATTTGCACAAACACAACCTTAAATCACCCCAACCTCGAACGTTTAATTTTCTACATGCAAATCACAAAAATGTCCTCAACTAAAACTACAACTACATGAATTTCATTTGGCACTGACACAATAAGTTTCCCGCTGCCAACATTTCCATAACCGTCACCCCTAACATTAACGCAAATTTATTCATTTAAAATAAAAAATCTCGCTCGAAGTTAAACGTCACGCAGTTACTCGTGGTAAAACTAAGCAAATGTGTAATATTTCTTTCGTGATCCCGCCCCAGTCGACCACAGCAAAGGTGTGAAGAATAATACATACCCAAAGGTCTCTCCGAGTGTTTGTAGGGGGGACCAGACGTGGGGTATCCAGAAGGACCTCTGCTCGGAACTGTTAGGATTACAAATTTGACCCTCGATATAACGAACAGCTCAACAAAATTTGCAGCAATTTGTTATATCGAGGCGTTATATTTTTTTCAGTAAATAAAACTCTAAACCAAAACAACTACTGCCTTCAACAAAACTTCAATTCAAATCATGCACCATTTACTTGTATACACCCAACGTGAGTGTGGTTCGTTATAGCGAGGGTACACACTCCTCTCTATTTTTTTTTCTTTATTTTTTTTTTTTGGCCTAGCTTACCTTCTTTAAACCATTTCACTTTAAACAACGAGCACAAGACACGCACTCACACTAGCTCACTTTCCCCACACACCATCGAAACGCACCACGCACTCGAAAAAAGCAAACTCTAAAAAAACGCATGCACCGCAAGCAAACAAAAAACATGGACGCTGCTCGTCATTCACTCGCACATGCGATTCATATGCTCACCATCGAGACGTCCATTCGGCGCCGTCTATGTCTTAACATAAGCGCAAAAACTAATCTTAAGCGTCCGGCTTACCCAGAGGCCGTTCCATCGTTTTGTTCGGTGTTCGCACCACCGGCAGACTCGATCGTTGTTTGCCTCCTCTGCGAAACCCAGTGGCCGAGGTCTCCACTTCGGACATAATCCCCGGGTCGTCATCGTAAATGCTCGAAGGAGGTTGGTACATGGAATGACCACGTTGTGTGTACAAGTGACTCTGCAAACAAAAATCGTCGGTAAACAACAGCTATTAATTCGATCATTTCCTATCGACCCACGACCAAACCAAACCAAACCGAAACGAACCAATCCAATTTTAAAATTGTTTTCAATCGATAAAACAAATAAACAACTAATTCATAGTAAAAGTAAATAAAATTCGATAAACACAGTTGTTGTTATTCCTGCCACCAATAAATCCGTTAATCCAACCAGAAAAGTCCTCTCCATTATTTAATGTAAAAAAAAAAAAAAAAAAAAAAAGAAACAATTTTTTCGCTCCAAAAAACAGTAATTTCTCTCCTCATTTAACAGACCACCACCAACTTTTCCGGTCATCCAACGTGTTCGCTGAGTAGGAAGGGATTTTGTCGGTAAAGTTCTTCCAGAGACCATCTGCCCACAGTTGATTAAGATATGCGTGTACGATCGAGAGGAAAAGAGGGTTGCCTCGGAAGAAGGTGCAACGGAGCACCGAGGAAACAACTTCAAATTGCCTTATTGCTAAGTCCAATCTGATCGGTACTCTGGTGCGTGGTCATTGCTGCGGAGAGAGAAGTCAAAACGACGAGAGAGAAAACGGAAAAAAGAAGAAAAATAAGAAGAAGAAGAAAAAGAAGAAAAAAAGTGACTCGAGGGAAGATCATGTTCCACCGCACTGCAAAATGAAAATCAGACTGCAAGGTTGGCTCGTGAAATAAAATAAAATAGAATAAAATAAAAACACAAAAAAAAATTTCCGCGTTTCTTTAAATGCACAAATGTGGTCGAGTGTGCTGTGAAATTGCAACTAGCAATTTTTAAACCGGACATGCAAAAAAAAAAAAAAATGGGGAAAAAGTCACGTGACCACCGCAACTTCAAAACACACTGCGGGTATTGGACAATTACACGACACAAAATTTTTTTTACGCAATTTCACAACATGTATATGGACAATAAACAACGTAATATAACCATTTAATAACAAGGCGTATTATATTTTCAAAGAGAGGGGTCACTTACGTGGACCATTTGGACCCTGGCCCAGTCTCTGCCTTCGCCGTGATGAGGATTGGGCATTGTTGCGAACTGAGAATTGTGGGAAATAAAAGCTGTTGGTTAAAAAAAGGTGCAGCAAAGCAAAGGTTCGCGGATAATCGAAAAATAAAAAAATTTTCTCGTTATCCGGCAATCACGCGCGCCGATCATTCGCACGATCGAACACGAGCAACTCGCGTGATTCGGGGATAAAAAAATCCCACGCATCAATTGAGTATCGATTTTTATATCTTTTTAAACATCGTTACCCTTAATAAACTACGCCAAAATCGAGACAATCATAAATTAAAGGCGAAAAATATCACACTAACCAACCACCACCATTGCGTGAACGGATAAAATCGAAAATAGCAACGGGGTTAAACAGACCGTAAATTCCACTAATGATTTAAGACATGCAGTCAGTCGACGTCACCGACAAATTAAATCATGCAAAGTACGTGCGAGTTACGATAATCGAATTTTCTCCGACATATACCTGGTCCTTATGTCCGGCAATCGTCGACGCATACTCGGGAAATCTGCGCTGCAAGTGACCCAAGATCAGATCTTTCTTGGGATCCCCCGATTCCGACGAACTTTTAGTAAGCTGTCAGAAAAGCCACACGTGTAAGTAAAGTAAGTAAACAACCAAAAATAAATACGCGTCGTCGCAACAACAAAATTTACTCTTCAATTACTTAATAAAATTACTCGTGACGAATTGGAGAGAAAAAGAACAAAAAGAAAAATGTAAATTAACGCTATTTGCCAATTTCTTCCTTCCCCTTTCCCTCACGTTAAGCTTTTATCCCATTTCACAACGGTTAAATGCCAAACTGAAAAGTCGCGTCGCGCTGAATTATTCATGGCACATAAAATTGGAAGCTAATCAAAATCCATTAACAACAAAATTTTCATGCACTTAGTCAAAGATTAAACAGCATCGTGTTTACCGATGCACAAACACATACCGCACAAAAAAAAATATTAAATAAATTACAAAACCACATCACATGCGAACAACTACTAAATCTCACCTTTCTGTTTCTGTTGTACCTCTAAATAGGCAGCGTGGGAAGAGAAAAAAAGAAAAAAAACAACAACACAAAACGATTAATGTCCGCACCAAATCGATTAATTAAAGTACGGTAAACTACTTCAGCACACACACACAAAAAAATAAAAAATAACACCACTCCTCGACATATTGCTCGTGATACCTCTCCTCGCTAGAGGGGGAAAAAAGCACCACTAAACCCCACTCTACGACCCTCGTTTTACGAGTGACCGTCCGTCTTTTCAGTCAAAATAACTAGTTTCCGTTTTTCATAGCAATCTCGTGCAGCTATTTACTTGCCCTGACAGAAAATGCCTCCGAGAAAAAAGCAAGGGGGGAAAAAACCCAATACGAAGCGGTGAGAAAGCAAAAAGAAAACCAATATAAACCACCAATCTTAAAGTATTCGCCTCCAACAATTCCGAGTTAGTGATTTCTTAACGAGTTGTTTTGAAATTCCGCTTCAACCTTCTTCTCGCATCATCCCGCTATTGTAAGTACTTGCCGACCATTACTCACGCGAGCCCCGGGACTTGTTTTGATAAACGGAAAACCAACCAACTGCCAAACTGCCCAAACTGGGAATGAGAAATTGGTTTCAAAACATCGCAAAACCATCGCTCCAGATTCAAAATCAGACACTTTTCCCTTTTAACGAGACGGGAAAACGGCAATCAAACTTCAATCGCGATCCGAGCAACGGAATAACAAACCATTAAACGTGAAAAGGTCTTCGGGAGGAAAAAAGACGTTACTAATTACAGCAGCACGAACAAACGTCGGGTTTGTCTGCGAGGAATCCCCTCGGTGCCGTAAGAGGAAAGTTTGCCTCGAGTCGAACAAAATCTTCCGACGCTAAGAAGTTGCATGAGAAGAAGAAGACACTTCACCTTTTGACTTTTCTTTTTCAACTCGAAAGGAAATTGCCTTTGTCTTAAAGAGACTATCGCACAAAACGTCGTCTTACTTCCAAGATAAAGTTAGGATTTTTATTTTTTGTTAAACGTCTTAAATGAAACAAAAAAAAAAATAACGAATCCTTAGTTCCGCTTCAATTTCGACATCGATTTTGAGGTTTCCTGCGTAAAACATCTTATATACGAAAAGACGGTATAATGACTTAGCCGCGGAACTCGTCGACAGAAATGTCACTTTCTCGTGGGATAGATTAGATTAAGTTTGATTGGATAGGCTGGGTCGAGCGTTAGGTTGCGTCGGTTAAAGGTGAGATTAGTTTCGGTTTGTTGTTACGTCGAGTTATATCCCGTAACGTATTAGTTGGGGTTAAGCTCCGTGCTAGAGTAACCAGTAAATCCAATGGGGGTTTCGGATGACAATGCTCATTGTACTCTCCTCGAGTTACAGTCTCGAGTTCACCCCATCGTTACTCGTCGAAAAGATGATACCATACACGACTTCACGTGTCGTATACGACTCTACGTTAATAAATTTTCATTTATTGATTATCTAAAAAAAAAAAAAAAATTCTTCCAAAACAAAGTCGACTCAAAAAAAAAAAATTCTTCCAAAACAAAGTCGACTCAAAAATCAATACTTGTCGTATTCTTAAAACTTAATTTGCCTCGTTCGATAATAAAAAATAAAAATAAAGTCCATTCGATGTTCGAAACCCCGTCGGTTTTATTGGCGATACTTTATCCAATAAACTTCAAAAATTCGTCTAAACCAACCCGCCATTTCCTACCGTTCCCAAATACACACACACATCTCGCAAACACGCATCAATTCACTCAACAGACGCACACTTAAGTTTTAATGCATCGCACTTTACCATTTAATTAATTCATCGTGCTTCATCCTTGCCATTAGGCAATTTTTTCCACATTTTTTTTTTCTTCCTCCCTCTTTAAAAATCGCACTCTCGTTTCCAGACACAATAATAAGCCGAGCGTTCATCTAATCTCACATTCGACGACGAATTTACCCGAGACAAAACCACTTCAATTTACTACTGACACGCACTTATTGCGCGTTCTACCTTACGCAATACGAAGAAGAGAAAGAAGAAAAAAAAATCTCGTTTCCTCGTCACTTCTAATAAAACTCACTTTTTTAACAAAATAAAAAAAAAATATTACACACCGTGTGGAATTTTATGCACACTCGACTACCCACCAAAAAAAGGAAAAAAGATGAGAAAATGGAAACGACGAGAACTCCGAAGTTGAAACGGAGCGTGGGCGATGTCCTACGCTTACAAGCGGCAAATTCGCTTTTCGCAACGACATCACAAAGATAGTAGTAGAAGTAGTAGTACATAATGCGAACAAAAAGAGAGAAGTGGGGGGGGGGAAACAAGAAGCTGGTGCAATCAATCATCATCTAGAATCCCGGCGGAGTGGAAATGAAGTTCAATTGGAAAAATAAAGAACAGATCAATGTTCTCGTTACGTCCGTGCGACCAACTTCATTCTTATAGCTCGCTGCACTCGGACGAAAAGCGAAGGCGAAGAGGAGGAAGAAAAATAAGAAGAAAAAGAAAAGGACAAAAAGGATGATGGTAGCAAGCGTTCGTCGATGTATTAAACTTTCAGTTTACGTCACAAAAGATTTTTTTTTCGGAATAATTTCAACAGTCAATTCAATTGCGAAAACCGGATTTTATCCTTTTTTTTTTTTAACCAGAGAATTTTTTCGACAACAACATCGTCTAACAAAATAAAACCTAAAAGAAGAAGAAGAAGAAAAAACACATTCTAATCATTCGTTTAGCAACCACAATCCTTTTTTCCCCTTCGTTCCAACCATCGACTACAATTTCGCCAACGAGAATTCGGATCAAATTGAAGAGAACTCGGGTCATGATTGATAATAAACCCAAGCTAGCTGGGAAAACAAAAACAAAAACATACATCAGAATCACTTTGTCCATAACGTTAATTTACCGCTCAGACTAAAACACACGAACGCGCAAACACATTTCTTCACATTTTCTTTTCTCTTTTCCATTAAAGCGGAAAAGCCAACACCGAACTCGCAATAACGCCAGACTCCCTGACTAAAAAAAAAAAAAAAAAAAAGAGTTCATTAAACTCGATTCAAGTCAGCAAATATCTCATAAAAATTCAAGTGTCAAACACACGCAGCTTCCCATGTAAAAGACGTTTTCATTTCTTAGCTTCGACATTCGACGACGACATCACGTCGACTCGCAAATTTCATCCCAGTCGAGTCGTCTACCGACCGATCCATATTTATTTTCCAACCACTCGCAATTCATTTCACTCGATAATTAATCAGAGCACGTGCTTCGACTTTCCAATATTCCCGATCAATACCAACTCAAAAATAAAATCCAATCTAATTTTTGATCCTACGCCCCTCCCAAAAGAAAAAAAATTCGATCGTATAAATAGACCAAAGCCAAAAAAGTTAAATTGCTCGGAGAGCGGTGGAAGCAAAAACCCACTTTAACGCAAGAAAAATATTTACCCGCACCAAATAGCCTCCATTTGTTTCTAAAAATAGAAACTCGTCTTTAATATTTACAGTATGTAAAATTAAGAAACTAAAAACACAAAAATCATGCTCAAGTTTACGTTACGACGCAGCGACGTGGAATTCGATTTTTAACACATGTTCCACTTCTCATATGCATCGCCACGCTTAACAACCAGTGAAACGTGGAATCATTTTAGCTGTTTAACAAAATTATACTGATCCACGATATCGATTCGCATTTTTCCAGCCTTTCCAAAAAGATAAACTCAAGTATAAAGAGATCGCGGTTTTCAAAAATCTTGCTCTTTTACAATAAAATCCACCGGTGCGATGACCACCGTAGCATAAAACTCGCTATAACGTGATCGGGGGAAGTCAAAATGTATCGACGACGAAAATTGCTTACGACTGCGTAAACAGATGGACTCGAGCACGACAAAAGAGCGAATGAATTGGCCGGTCGTAGAAGTGGACAAAATAAAAATAATTCAGTCGGAAACTGCGCGACTCAAAAGTTTACTCGTTTTCGCGAATGATTCGGGTTCGGGGAGGGGGTAAGAAGAAAAGCGAAGGCAATTTATAACCCGAGGGACACGAAAAGAGCTCCGCCAACGTCTCGAAGTCGTCAATTGACGTTATCTTTTATTCTCTTCCAAATTGTGCGAGGAAAAGGCGAATAAAAATGAAACAAAATCGTTTAACCAATTCCAAACTCATCTTTAATCAGCTTTATGTAAATCCGGAAGTACCGTTGGATTATTTTGGGCGGAGAGAAACGAATCTAGAACGTTGGAGGGAAATGGAGGAAGGCGCCAACTCCAACGCACGCTCAGACAACAGCTCGGTATTAATCTTCAAGAGGAAGAACACCGAGATGAAACGACGACTACGCGGGGGAAAAAAACCCCAAAAAAACCAAAACAAACTAAATTAACGGATACCGCACAAATTCCAATCCTAACCGAGGAGACGAAAAAATATGGTATTTTTTTAATCAATTTCTAAAACGATCGCCTTACGACGCGATTAAAAACCAACCAAAAATGAAATAAAAAATCTTCACCAAAACTCAACTCCTATTTCACTTATTAATTTGCAGATTCAAAACTTAAAAAAAATAAAATAAAATAAAAAGCTATAAAAATCCTTCTCCATAAAAACACTCGGCGTTACAAGATTAATTTCACCCCTTGTAACCTAATCTCTCGCGTTCCCTAGCGCCGTAAAAACCTAAAACTAAATGCACCCTGAAAGAATTACGGAGAGTAAGAAAAAATAACGGATGAAGGAACAAAATACTAATTAATTCAGTCGTTCAGCGACGTAATAAATAACTAATAGCCGTTAAAATAAGTCTTAGTTACGCTTCGCGCAAAAAGATAGT
Source organism: Stigmatogaster subterranea (assembly GCA_034696085.1). Lineage (NCBI taxonomy): Eukaryota > Metazoa > Arthropoda > Chilopoda > Geophilomorpha > Himantariidae > Stigmatogaster > Stigmatogaster subterranea. Next base: position 23,164 of record JAQIWS010000054.1, read on the forward strand.
TTCACGACTCGCTACTTCTGCAAGCTTACCCGACTGGTCTTGCGCAAAGGAGATACCAACACATAGTACAGAAGAGAATGACGTGACTTGACGTTGTTGCCTTTCTGTTTGGAGCGTGACGAGTGGCATTTCTCCTTGGCTTGCTCCCCTGCCGACACTCCAGCACCCTCACCGAATACAGACGTCCTCATCATGTAAGTGGTACGAGATACAGCCAAGCTGGAGGCTGAGATAGCAAGGGATAACAACCAACCAATCTCCCTCCCGATTCACTACACCGGGCCTCGCTTACGGGCCACCTCACAATGCACGCACACACCTCGATTCTTAGGCGGAGCTGATTCCGACCGAACCGAACGACCGGAGTGTCGATGAAAAAACTCCTCCATCGCTTCTCCTCTGCAAACCGCCTTCGCTCGCCGACAAACTCATGCGGGCCGAGAAAGAGTACGATCGACCCTCTTATACTCAAGAGCAGTTTCACCGCCCACCCAACTAGCTCCACTCCAAAGACGGCGTCTGCTCCTCTTTCTCGGCAGCGACCCAAGCGGCGCGTTCGCTAAAGCAGCGGTAGCTTTGACTGCTGCAATGCCTCGGCGCCTTCCTAACTACACGGTAAATATTGATCAAACTCGCACCGCACTGACACACAACCCCAAAAGCACAGTCGTGCATATTCTCGCATAGTCTACGGGGACCCACCGAGACTCGGAATGCGAAATAGAGTCGAAAAAAGCAAAAAAAAAAAAAAAAAAATCACGAAATTTAATTACGCCGAAACACGTACCGATCTCTAACCCTCGTCGCCATCTCCAAACATTTTGCGCGAACGTAAAACTCGCACTCAACGTTCGTGCGAGTGCACTCGACGCCGACCGCACGGTCGCCCGGTTATATCTACATTTATACATTAACTAAAATCCCGCAATCCTCTTTAAAATCCCCTCCATCTGATGCCCCGATTCCTGCGAGAGCAAACCGATTGACAAACACACTTTACGCTCTCTTCCAAATCGTTTCACCTACACTCGTACAGTGGCCACGTCCTTTTTGTTTCGCCGGTTTATTTCCGACTCAAATTACGCGACCGCGCTACCAAAAAGGCAATCAACATATTTCGACCACAAACACGAAAACGAGCACACCTGCAAATGGCAACGAACTTCTACGACTACCTAGTGTTACCGAAAAGGAAACATAGCGCCTTAATTAAATTTCACACTTTCATTAACACTCGGTTCAAGACTCATCTTCAACAGTCAAAAAGCGCCGTCAACTCGACACCATAAAAACTTTTATTCCCATCAATTTTCGTTTACCTTTTTTTACTATTCTCCTTTAATTATCCCCGCCAGCACAAAACTCATCCAAATTTAAAACCGTTATTGATCGGGAATTTTGCAACATTACACCCGAGAGAATCACTCAGTCGAGTCGAGTAATAATTCACCGTCGACGCCCCTAAATCCCCGAGAGAAACGCCAAAACTCAACCGCGTAACAAATACCATCAACAGCTACCAAAAATCTCACCTAAAAAAAAAAAAATACAAAATATCGATGTAGAAGGAAATAACAATAAACTACGATAATAACTAATTTTACCTTCAAACCTCGCTCTCAATATCGCTCGCACGCGACTACGCAAACAACGTCTATAGAACAACCAGTAAAACAAAAATTAAAAAAAATAAATAATAACCGAACAATTTACATAATTAATGTAAATTTTCGTATACGACCATAAAACTCTCGACGGAAACAAAGATTGATGCGTGCAATTTCACTCACCGAGAATAAACGGCACCGAGCTCAACGTCGTATTCTACGGGGTTAAATCCTTTTAACCGCAATTTCTATCGAAAAACAGTTGAATGCAGAATCACGCACAATCGATGTTTTCAACGCGCGTTTGGGGTTTGATAAGTTTTGGCGCTGATCTATACTTATAGTTATAGATAACATCGATATAATTTTTTCCCCCTCCACGAAAAGAACAGAAGCTGAGTTGGGAACCAGCCAAAGGTCACTTTACTTTACCCCAAAGAATAAGTGGGTAGAAGAAAGAAAAAAAAATACGCGGATTTGTTGCGAAAAGCTGATTAATGGAGTTTTTCTCGACGGGAAGAATTGCCCCCTTTAAAATAACGGATTGCGCTCCCGAGTATTGACGAAGCAAACGCTGAAGAGGCGCAAATTGAAGTCCACTAAATTTACTTCCGAAGAATGTAACCAGCCAACCAACCAACTAACCGACCGACCGACAAACAAGCCCAACAACCAGCGAGCAACTACGCTCCCAGCTCGGTAGTCTTAAAGATGCGATAACGCGTCTCCGCAGAGATTTCCCAGCATTAACATCTAGTCTCCAGTCTCATCGGAGAGCACAAATTTTCTTCGCTATCTCGCGTTCAACGGTCGAACTCTCAAATTCGCGGACCGCCCAAAGTCGACGTTTTAAAAAGTTACGATTGCCCGAAACCAAAAATCACGCCGTCGGCCAGTGTCTACAACATGATTTGTGCGCGTGTGCGCAGACGCGGAAAAGCGTCTCCACGGGTTACGCACGCGATTTTCCAAAGAGAAAGACAAAGTAAGGTGCTCTCCTAATGGATGTCTGCATCCTCTGATCTGCTTCGCGAGATAACAAAAATCAATAATTTAAAGGCTCCGGCGTCATTGCTTACCTACATTATTAACCCTTCTGTCTCCGCGGATTAAAGTATAAGAAAAAGATAGAGGTAAGCTATTTTTGCAGACATCAACGGACAAAATTTCTCGGGAAAAAAAACATAATCCAATATTTATATCCCCGGAGTAATTTACGCAAACATGGTGTTGGAACGTCTTACATTTTTTCCCCATTTTTACGTTTTAAAGCCGAAAAAATCCGAAAAAAATCCCAACATTTTTAGTATTTGTAGTTATGGAAAAATATTTAACGATGTAAAATTAGTACCTTACCTTCCCTCGAGAGAGAAAACGCGAAAAAAAGCAAAAAAAAAAAGGAGAAAAACGCGCATCTCGCACTTTATTTCGGTTGTGTTTAGGATAAATTTTTACATCCCGCATTGTATATTCAGCTCAGGTATGCGACACACCAGAAGAAGAAAAATCGTACCCTAGAATTTTACGACGGTCATAAAAATTTATCACACTCAGCCCCTCCTTTTCTTTTGAGAAATCATTCTTACACTCGAAATGGCTCTACACGAAATTGTCTCAGTGACCCGAAATGATTGAAGTCTCCAAATGCACCAAATACGAATACCAAAAAAAAAAAAAAGGACACACCCCTCAATTCCCCCAACTACGCCCCCCAAAAAAAAGATAAAGGAAAAGAGTTAAAAAAAGATCCCCACTTCACGAATCACTTTGACGCTGAATCTGACTCGTGCTCACGCCCACCTTAGACGATAATAAACGACCCGTCTTACCTCCACGTCCATGTTGAAGATGGGGTTCTCGGGGGCACCTTTGGTTTTGAGGGCGTCTCCTGCGACCGTGTGCCTGCGTGGTTCTTCGCGCTGTTTCAGTGGCCGCGTCCGGCGTCCATTCACTCCTCCGTCCACATCAGACCAATCGGTAGGCTTCAGTCCACCCGATGGAGCTGCAAATACATAACGGTAAATCCTTTAACACAATGTATCATAAAAGGTAATAATTTCTCACGTAGTCGACAAAACAAATCGACACGTATCGTCGATTTATCGCTAGTAGTTAATACAATTCAGGTCACTATAAAACGCGTTTCGAGCGTGGAATAATAACAACCACTGCACCAGAATATTTTTTTCCAATTTTATCCTCATTTTTTTTTTTTTACGAAAAAAAAAAAAAAAGAAGAAGAAGAAGAAAATTTACATTTTTATCCAGCGCTCGACTCTCGCGACGTGGTTTAAAAAAACCGTCTTCAAATTAGGCGTTAAATTGTTTTGTGATAGTACGCGCCGACGTTAACACCGCGCACAGCTGCGTGACGACAAACCGCACATTTTTTTGATACCTTATATCCCCCGGAACAAAAATGTAGAAACGCAAAAAAAAAATTTGAAAAAATTTTTTTTTTGATTAAACACAAAAGCTCTTCTTTTCCCCCCCTCATTTTTCCCGCGTGCCACACTCCAAACCCATTTTCCATTCGTCTCGACGACGACGGGTGATACTTGCTAGTCAATGTCCAATCTCACTGCGGACATAACTCTGACAAGTAACGCGCTGGGGACAACATAACTCACGCTCGGCTGAGAAAAATATCTCGGTGGACGCCGCATTCACTATCTCATTCGACTAAATTATCTCAAATTTTTCAATCATCCTTTTTTACAACGCCGTCAAATTTTCCTTCGCTCTCAAATCACCTCAGCTTTTACTACCGACCCAAGCACCTCTCCGCTAATTAAAATAATAATCACGTAACTGTAAAAACTTCCACCTCCCACGTCACGCCTCCAGTCCCCGCAATTTTTGAGTCATAAAAATAAACACAAACATACTTTTGTCAACCACCAAACAACCTGGCATACTCCCAATAAAAACTGCCAAAACCTGCTGAATTTGAATCTCGCGAGATTTTTTCCCTTTTTCCATCGCTATCGCGTTCAACCGGATCCACGCATCCACTTTAATACACATAAACAAATAAACAAAAATAAAAACCCGAGCAGATGACGACTAACCGCAAAACACGATACTACAGCCGCGTCGATCCGAAACTGACACTAAACATAAAATGGAAGAACGAAAGAACCGGGAAAAAACTATTTCACCATTCTCAAATGACGGTGACACGCGCCAATGTGTCATAATCGTACAACACACGCGTCTATTCCTCTCATATACCGCCCGCCACCCGAGAGAAAAGTGCTTAATGAAGCTGGAAAGAGATGTTGCTACTGAAATCCACAATCATCATCATCACGTTGGATTGCTTCCAGGAGAGAAATGTGCGCGCGTGAATCCATTTTTCTCCGCCTAACTTTTTTTCTTCTTTATATTTGCCTAGTTAAAGCGGAGGATAAACTTACTACCATCTCACTAAACCTGATAAATTTAAAAAAATATATATATAAACGACACTATCTCGCACATTCGAGAAAAAAACGAGACTGATACGTTTCAAAGCGCGTTGGGAAATATCTTCCTTCCTTACATTTTTTCCGAAGGAATTTTTGCACGTCAAGATGAAACATGACAGCCATAAATGAGATCAGACTTTTTCCTTCTCTCCTCCTTCTTCTTTACAGTCGGCAGGGAAAAAATATAGCAGTATTAAATTAAATTCGTGTCGAACGTGGTTATTCCACTTACTCGAGTGTTAATACAACTCTCCACTTCGTTGATCCTGATCGATACTCGTAAACACAACTTTTACTTAAAGTCGAAACCACGTCTTTCCTTCCATATCTTCAACGTTCACTCTCCATATTTTAAAATTATAATATGGAAACCCTTTGACGACATTTCTATATCAAAAACGACAAAAAAAAGAGAATTTAAATTAAAATAGAGTCTCAAATTTTCAGTTATAAGCTATCTCTCAGCCGCTGCCTGCGTTGGCAAGACGCAATCTCCCTTTCCTTTTTGCTTCTCTCAAAGGTGGAGTGACCTCCTTCGTCACTAAGCAACACGAATTGGAATCGACCCTGTACAAGGGTTAGACAGACGCCTTATTGCAACAGGGAAAGAAAGGAGAAAACTCCTCTGCATTCAAGGCGAGAGCACCTTAGGCGGGAATCGATAGTGACTATTTTTTCCTCCCAACACCCATTTTAAAAATTCAATTGCAAAAAACATTTTTAAGAAATTTTTTGAAAAAAAAAAACTAAACCGAAAATTTAATGGAATATCAAAAATAATTTTTTTCCCTAATGTTGAGTACGTGGCGGAGAAAGTCAGCTTTGTTTTTTCCCCCTCAACAAATTGTTAACTGTAAAAAAACGAATAAATATTGGTTTTTTCGAGCATTATGTGCTTTAACCAAAATCCACCCAAGTTGAAATTGGCAACTTCCGCCATTCTATGGTCGCATCAGTGGTCACGCGGTCATACAAAAACAACAGTTATTTTTTTTATTCCCCTTTCTCCGGTTCCACTCGTAAACATCGAAAGTTGTTTGCTGAAACTAAGGAAAACAAAAATTCTATCAAACGTACTCCTAAGCACGAACGTGGTGGATACGCTCGAGGACGTGTTGACTCAATATCAACAAGTCAGTGGCGCCACTCTGTGGCGAAAAGTGATAACACTGGACTTTATTTTAATTTTACTTTTCATTCAAAAAAGTACAAAATCTATTCTCGTTACAAACACAACACGAGTGCATCAAACGTTTAAATTAGCTCGGAAATAGTACGTTAACCCCTTTTGCTGCTCCTAGATACAAAAGATCTAAACTTAACACCGCTTATGTGCCTTATTTTAACTCTCGTTGAACCCGTGACATTTTGCTTAATGTTTGACAACAAATGTTGCTACACAAATATCCTAGGTCCATATGCAAATCACTTACGTGTGTACACAAATCCTTTTACTGTTCTAAATTTAGAAAAATAAGAGAATTTCGTATAAAATTTAAAGAATTTTAATTCAACTGGTTAAAAATTTAAGTTTTTAACTAAAAGCTTTACTAAAGTAGAACTCAACTGATAAAACCCTAATCGTAAAGTGAACCTTGTACAACCGTGTTGTTTATTTGTAGTAGTCGGTTGTCGAGATAAACTTAAGATTTATTACACCGTCGAGTAAATTATTTATTTTTTCATATTTCGTTTCATACAAAACTTATGTAAAAAGCTCGTTCTCAATCTGAATGATATTTAATGAATCTGCCAAATCTGCTTCCTCATCCTTGACGAATTACTCGCAGCTTTAAATACTGTATTCGCAACACTTTGGCTCCATCCCAAAAATATTCAGAATAAAATATTACGTAACGGGATGAAACGTTCGAGAGAAATCTAAATGAAAGATAACTCTTCAATCTGAAACTTTTAAACACGGAAATTACTAAATAAATATTAATTTCACGATTAATATTACGTACTATTGATGAATTTACCTTTCGGCACATTTATAAACAACTATTAATATTAAACTAAATCAACTTAGTTTAAACATCATTAAAATTAACAAGAAAACTGGACTAACTAAACTATACGTAAAACGCAACTAAATTATATCCCTAGGGGCATCTCACTTCGAGGAACCCCCGAGCTTACAACATTTCGCGGTGCGTGTTTACGTCGTGAGTCACCGACAGAGATTCCCACAGGTCAAAAAGCTAGCTCTAATCTTCAGATAAGAGTAATTACAGACACTCTAAAGCTACAACGACGCACTATTTGCCATTATCAAAACGTCGCCTTACGTGCGCAAAACACGGCGGAAAAATTTACCCTAAAACAATTTTTCACACGTACGAGTTTAATTACGCTCCAGTTCCGTTGTGAAATGCACCTTAATCCAAACCGAATGCCTTAAATATCTTAGCTAACAAATTGACCTTCCGAGTTAATTCATCATGGTCCAATACTAAATAAACCAATGCCAGCACAAAAGGGAACCTAAACCACGACGCCATATTTCCCCGCTGGTAACGCAGCTGGCGAATTCCAATCTACAATTTAAAATTGAAAAGAAGAAATAAAAAACCTCATCCAAATTTAAACCATTTTCATCCATCACCATTACCTAATACACTTCTATCAACGAATCACCGGGACGTTGCATTCACAAACGCCAAATCAATAACCTTTCAACCCAAACCTCTATATTTATAGATAAGCCTACCAGCGGAAAAATGTTTACATTAACCACCCACGTAATAAATTCCTCCTCGCGCGATATTAGTAATTTCCTCTTAGGAATCTAACGAGGCGCCGACCAGACTGAAGTGAAAATAAACACTATCGAGAAAAATGTACCCAAGACACGAGGAAAAAGACGACCGCTTATCGATGACTCTTCCGCCATGTTCGCCGGCATTCACGGGAGAGCGCGCTCACGACTGGTCTCGTTTCGTTTCGAACCCAGATCCCCATTTGACGGAAACACGAGGAAAAAAATGGTTACGAGAAAAAACTCCGGTACTCACCAACCTGGCATTTTGCAGCAACGGAGCGGGACATGCGTGTTCGGGATTATTAATAAAATGCGGAAATTTGCACGATGTTCGCTTCTTCGTCCTCGTTTCCCACTCTCCCTCTCGTCTATCGCTCACTCATGCACAGAATCGCCTGGTAACGTTTCCCGAAGTAACTAATCCATCAACACACCCACATTACAACCCCTCGCACCCTACCCTCATGAGAGATAATAAAATATTATTTCATTTTGATTGAATACTGCGATTAATTGCATTTTTGAGATGCGTTAGTTACGTCGTAAATCGATAAATGAAAAATTTTGGAAAATGGAGGATTAGTCAAATTTATTTTTCCTCGCTAAATTATTAATTTATCTTTCAATCATAGAATTATAAACTAGAAAACGCAATGCGGTAATTTTCAATATACAAAAATATTTTTCTCTCGTTTTGTAATTCCAGGAAAATTTCATTACAAAAAACGTGCGCAGGAAATAATCCGCGTTCAAGTTAAATCCATTTGCGGCCAAAACGAAAATGGAAAAAAATAATTTGACAAATTTAGCATCATCCTTGTGTTCGTCACCAACTTGATAATAACGAATATCCTTGGCAACCGTCACTCAGGCAACGAACCACCTCATTTTGCAGTACAATAAAGTCGAGTAAACAACCAGATTAAAACCCTTTTTCCCCAAACACAAATTTAATTTAAAATAAAATAAAGCAACGAATTGCCTCTGCACGAATAAATATTACCGCAAACATATTTCAAGAGACCGAAAATAACCCATAAATACTCATTCAAGGCCACAATACTAAATAAAGATAATTGAAAAAGCATCAAGACTCGATTTCAATCAACTTAATTACCATCTAATTAAAATTCTTCTCAAAAATCCATTTAAAAAAATTTTTTTCTTCCTCCACTTCACCTAAAAAAAAATTTTTTTATCTTTTTCCAAGATCACTTACGCGGCCGGAGCCCATCCCAGCTGAAAGATCGTCGAAAAAGTCCTCCTTCGTTGTCCCAAGTGGGAAAAACTAATTTCTGCTTGCGATCGACGCTTTCTTCAGTCGACATCGTCTGCATTTTTCTCCGAGAACCAAAATTCCAACCGCCTACGGGTCGTTCTCGTTGAGGATTTGACGTGTTGTCCCGGCTCTCACACACACACACACACAATCCAAGGATGTTCCCTCTTTGCTTGCGTCACTGCATTCCGCTCCCTCACTCGCAGTTACTAAAAATACCAGCCTTTTGCTGTAACCCAGCCGCCATAATAAATTAATGAGCGAAAAGAAAAGCTGAGAAACCCACTCACTCCACCTTTGCAACGCTCAAAATTTCCGGAGTGGACGAGAAATTATATATTTATGCAAAGCTTGGTTTTCCAGTTAAGAATGCAAATTTACGTCACTTAAAATCCTTTTCCTCTCTCTTTTTTTTTGTATTCCTGTTTTTCAGTTTTTCAGTCTTATCTCGTTTTTTATGATGCGTGCAATGACAAAAATTACATCACGCGTCATAACAAGCCACCTGAGCATCACGAAACTCATTCGCACGCGCGTTTCGACGCGCAATCTTTTCAACTACCAATTAGGATATTAAAAAAAAAAAAAAAACACGCATTAACGGATTTAAAAAAAAAAAAAAAGGAAAAATACGAGAAAAAGAAAACAGTAATTTTCGAGGAAAGAAATCAGCACGGCGTTATTTCTATTTTAGTTACCTCTCTTTAATCGTAATCTTTTCGATGAAGAGAAAATTCGATGGGCGTGGTCTGTTTGAGGACAGGAAATGTCCGAGGTCACTTTGTTTTGTGAAATAAAAGAGTTCACTTTAACCGCCTCATTTGCTAACTCGCATTTTCTAATCTGGGAAATGAAACGAAGGACAACGGAAGCAAAAGTAAACCTAAAACCGTCGACCGAAAATGGCACAACGACGACCTTTACAAATTACAGCTTAAACTCGTTGACCTACACGTAATAAAATAAAATTTAAAAAAAATTTACATACTCGACATAATAAAAAAAAAATTTATTTTGTAAATACAGTCGAATCCGCTTAATCGGACCACATCGGGATGAGCATAATTTGGTCCAATAAAGTGGCTGGTCCGATTAAGCGACACTCCATAGTAAGGAAAGTAAGGATTATCCTTACTTTTTGGTCAAATTAAGCGGCTAATTCGATTAAAAAGTGGACCAATTAAGCGGACTCGACGGTATTTACGCAATATTCTTCAATTCCGTGAAATAAAACAGAAGCAGAATTAAATTGGACGTGTGGACAAAACAAACCACCCACAATTAGGTTTATTTTCAGCTGCGAAATTGTATATAGCTTCTTGTATCCCGTACAAGGGTTGTTTTCGACGTGATCAAAGCAAGGCAAAGTTTGCTTTTCATCAACCCTCGGGGTCTGTGGATTCGTTGACTAGGAGAGAGGGAGAAAACAGTGACTAAACCCAATATTTGTGGCTTCGCATGTTGACCACTATTGTCCTTCTAATCCAATGTCGATGGACCGCCGGCCGTAAATTTGGAGACAACGTCGTTTTACGTCGCGAGTCGCCATCTGGATGTCAAGTCGAACGACACGTTTCCCAAACTTAAAATTCAATTTTCAAAACGTTTGGGAGCGTTAGTTGGTGAAATATAAACGACGTTCGTTACGGATTAAAGTCCACATCGAAATTCAACGAGAGTATTAAAACACGTTTAGATATGCGTAAAATTAAATTAAATTCAAACAACAAGTTGGATTTCACTTTAAAAATTTATCATTTTCAAAACGACAAACACAAAACTGTCTAACGAAGCATCCGATAGACACTTAATCAAGCTTCGCGACGCACGCGCCCTCTTTCGAAACGTGGCAATTCAGCGCAATTTATGGTCGCTGATTTGCCATTTACGCTCACTAGGTGTCCCACTCTGCCCGGGTGAACCCAGTAAAAAAGCGCGCGGAATTTCAACTCAATTCCCACGTGAACAGCATACTAACTCACCCATCTAGTGGACAAAACTCGGATTGAAAATATGCAAATTATCAAATTTAACTTAAAATTCACGAAACCAAATTTTCCATTTAATTTATTCACGTTTCCACCACGTTAAATAACCGCGTAAAATTACTGTAAAATCCAAACAACTTTCAATTTTCATTTTCTCCTCACTCTCCTTAAGTGGTCTTGTACCAGTGTCAACAAACCGAACGTCTGCAAACATCGAGCCAATGTCAATTCGAGCGAGTGCCAAGCATTAATAAACTTCACGGTTGATCGCTTTTAGTTGCCTTCTCCTCAGATATTCACGCGCAACACACGTGCGTCTCACCACCTAGAGCATTAAACTTCAATCCCCGAATACAGTATATAAAAAAAAAAAAAAATTGAAAAAAAAGCTTAGTTCGACATTTCGGCGAACAACATTGAGCGACTTAAACTTTTACGCTTTTTATTGCCATTTGCTTCGAACGCACGTTTTTCGTGCGTTCGATTTCGAGCGGTGAAAAACACGAAACGTCCGCGGAAAAAAAATTCTCGCGTAGTCCGCAAAAAGTGAAAAATACATAAAATTTTTGACAAAACAAAATAACTCAACGTTCCTTCGCAATAAAAAACTAAATAAAAGGAACACAATATTTTCCATTTATTTTATTTTTTATTTTTTTATTTTTTGGTATTATTAATCTATCAATTATTTTACCAAAAAAAAAGAAAACGAAAAATAAGAGAAAAGCATGAGCAGGTAAAACTCACATTAAGGCGAAACGCGTCCAATTTGCATTCTAATTACTTTACACCAACGCAGTTATTTAAGCAAAAGAATCGCGAATTCATTAAGAATTCAGAGAAAGTGAGAAAGAGGGACGCACGTACCAAACGCCCAACTTTCTCTCTTATTACTCTACGTCCTGCACTTCTAAAAAAAAAAATTTTTATTTTAAAACTCAAGCTGCGAAGACTGAACAAAACGTACCGCGCATGCGCGTTTAAGCTACGGGGCATAAACAAGTGCTGTCAGCAGCAATACCGTACAACATCGGCCGTCGCCCACCGGCTTATCTTGCCTAGTCAGCATCCAGAGATGGATAGGCCTAACCAATCATCCGTTTTCAAGTGGAAAAGTCAATGAAGCGGCAAACGTAAAGCAAGCTCGCTCACTTGCATTGCGTGTAAGACGCGCTGAAGAGACGAACCCATCGTCGCTCAATTGTCCGCACTGACGCATCGCAAACGAGGCGCATCATCGTCATCGTCGTCGCATCGACGATGCATTTTTAACCACTTTTCCTTCAATCTAACTTTTTTCCCCTTCGGCGCACCTGATGCACGACTACTAAAATATTTCATTTCCAGAAGAACCGAGTGCAACTATTTCAAGAATTTATTCGAGTTTCTAATTCAAACAGAATTTTTCAGTACGTAAAATTAAAAGTCAGTTCGGTCAGCGAATTTCGTATTTATTTCCTATACTTAAAATACCGTAAAGATTTTTTTTTTCAAAAGGAAGAGAAATCAAAAATCTCATCTCGAGCTTAAACTCAACTTATCGATCAAACTCGAAAAACCCCTCTCGGAGAAAACACACGCTTTTCTCGGAGAGAAAACTTGATGCTTACTACTAAGCACAATTTAGTTTAGGTGATATCGCGGAAGAGGAAAAAAAATGAAGACGTCGCGTCGCGAGATGTGAGTGGCGAAAACCTCATTACACTGCACGACGCAATTTGCTTTACGGCGGAAGTTGATCTCCTGCCGCCATTCGACTGTGATCTATTACCTCATCCGCTTACCGTACCAAACATGGCCGACTACCCCCTTTTCTTTCTCATCGCTATGGTAACCTTATCACTTTAATTTTTTTATTTTTTTTGGGAGAGGGGTAAAATTCGAGAGATAAAAAACAAACTTCTTTATGGTCGATATCTCGAGTTGTCCTTCGATTTATTGATTTTCATTAAATTTTTTCCCCCGCACGAAAAATGTTAAAAATTTTTACTTATTAAAAACTAAAATTACTCTTGTAACGTCACCTTAAGACCTGCCATTAATTGATTTAATTACTTAATTAAACCCGTGATAACTTAACTTTAATATCATCACGTTGATGCATCTCGAACTTTGTTATCCATAGAATAACATTAACCCCTGGCGTATTTATCCTGGCAACCGTTTCCCTCATCGAACCGACCTTCGAAACCGAGAGAAGATAAAAGATAGAATCGCAGTTCGCGTCAACTAACCTTGCAGTTAGAAAATGCGACAACGTCGTACGGTAAATTAATACTGTACTCGCAAATTCATTAAAGCGTGATCAAAACCACTCGTCACTACCATCGCTCATTAATTGCAGCGCAACGGAGTCGAGATTACTCCTCTCAATTACAAAACTACCAAAACAAACACAAAACTCAAAAAATAAATTTACTTAAGACTTTTCTCATTAAATTTCACACACGTCACTGAATCCACAATATACGGTTATTTATTTATTTATTTATTTATCGAGAGACAGAAAAAAAAATCTTAGTTTAAAAACAAAATTCGTTTCCGTTTTCTCAAAAAAAAAAAAAAATTTCAATTTCACGCAGAAAAAGAAAGAAAAAAAAACCTGATATCGAGCGTTACAAACCACGTGACCGTTATTGGCGTTAAGAAGGGTTTGATTCTTGACTTACAGTCTTACACTGTAACATAAAAACCAAACGTTAAAGTAACAAAACGCAAACAAGAATTACTCGATAGAACCTGGCCCCAGGCGACCTTTACAATCCACGACATAATTGAAGTGGTGGCCACGAAGCGAGAGTAAGCCGAAAGGGCCCACAAAGATGAAACTCCCATCGTTCCTGCGCTCTTTATACGCACGCGTCCAGTGTTTTTTTTAGCCCTAATGCGAGCACGATGCGGAAATTCTACCGCAATGCAACGTCCGTTTCACTCACAAAAACACAATAAAAATACGCAAAGTGAACTTTTTTATTCTTCAATTCCAGTCATCCCGATTACCTTTAAGGTAAGTACGAAAACCCGAAGGCGCATCAAATTGAAAACAAACATCGGAGTTTTCTTCGTATCTTGTCGTTTTATTTTGGTTTAAAAAATTTAAAACTTGAAAAGTTGAAAATTTAAAAATTTAAACTTAATTTAGATTTGGTTCTGACGTTCAAATGTCAAGTTTAAAAGATGGTAGATTTGAAAATTACAATTACAATTACAAAATGGGTTATTAATAATTATGATTTACGACACGCTTGTTTACTGATTAAAAATTTCGCTCGTTGCGCCCTCTTTGAATAATACCCAAAAAATGAATTAAAAATAAAATATTATTTGTTAATTGTCCCCGGAGAAGCGAAAGTTCTGTCGGAAAATGAGGATTGCGAACTATATTTCATTAGAAATGCAATTACAAGGTGAGACGAAACGTGACGTGTGTTGCGTTAAGTAATGTTGAATAAACGAGAGAAGGAAAAAAGTAGCGATTTTCTCCTAAAGTTGAAATTTTTCAAAACTTTTCAGAAAATTAACAACACAAAGTAATTTCCGACAACAAAATAATTTTTTTTTATGTCACTCATTCTCGAAAAAATGTTATTTTAAAGTGAAAGCTTCGCAGAAAAGCGATTTCCGCGGTTTGGCGGAGCTTTTCATCTCAACGGAGAAAAACAATTTTTGATATTATTTCTAATTTTTTTTTTTTTCAACATCTCAATTTCGAAATTAAAAACACGAAATTCTTTACCACTTTCCCCCTCCGCAACACCCCTCAGATTAATAACAACAATAACAATAATCACATTCTCTCGACTAACGATTCGTGACGTTTTCATCCGTGACGCAAAATCCGTTTTGATGAAGATGAATAGACCAAACTCTCTCGCTCTCAACCCGCTGTACCCTATAAATCTTCATTTATCCCACTCTTCACCGATTAACACCCACCTAAAATTACTCACCTTACCGTTGACGCAAAAAGCCACCCTTTAATTACCAATTTCGAACGCGAAAAAACGTCGACCAAAAAAACCTAAGAAAAGAAAATGTCGACAGACGTCGCCGTGATTTCAATCACCGACTTTGACTGATTCACCCACACCTGTCACTTTCTATTTTTATCCCCAAACGTCGACCAACTAACGTTGTTACCTCAGGTGCAAATTGAATTAAATTAGAGAACCGAGACGTCGGATATTGCGTTTGGAGAGAAAAAAAAATGTCGACTATTGAAAATTAAGGACGAGTGAGTGAAGTAGAAGGGGAAAAAAAATCTTACCGATAAAAAGTAAGGTAAAAGGATTTCTTTGTATGTGTGTATCTGGGTGCTACCATCACGTGACCGTTAACAAAGGAGACCAACGAGATGAGGTAAAAGAGCAGAAGAAGTTGGCAGAAGAAGTTGGCAGAAGGTCAACCGACACACGTGCGATAAGATGAATGCTCCAATGGGGATAAAGGGCTATTGACCATCAGCGTGTCGCAAAAGAAAAGCCAATTGGAGTAAAGAAAGTCCAGCCACGCACTTAACAACACTCATTTTTACAACGAGTCGATGGGTGTTAATAGAAAGTAGTGTACACGTTGCGAGTTCCCTTTTAATTATACCGTACTTTCCACCTTAACCAAACGGATCGTCAAGTGTGGTAGGGGAAAAAATAAAACAAGACGAACTTTTTTCTGTCTGTTGTAACGTTTCGCTAAAAACACAAACACGAAGTCATAAAAAAAAGAACAGAAAGAAATCAATTCACGCGCTACTTAACCTAACTACAAATTGCCACATTACGAACTCGATTTTTTTTACACTAAAAGTCTACAACAAAAACCAAAAAATCGATATTTTTTGATTTCACGAAAAATAAAATTTTTAAAAATTCATTAAAAATATTAATTTTTAAAAAATCATCGTCAAAGGGTTAAAAAAAATGAAAAAAAATATTTTTTCTTACCTTTTCCGTCTTTTTTCGTAGGTCGCATGTAGTAAATATAACTGTAAATCATCCTTGATCACTTTCACTAGACTCGCGAAGTGCATGGCTGCGCGCGGGGCGGGCGTCACGTGGGCCGCGGGCAGAGCGGCCCGCGTCGCGGCCGCCCTAGCCGCATGCCTACCACCAACCAACAAGCCAACGGTATCGATCGACGCGAGACCACCACGTGACACTGGCAAACCCACCCACCACCCACCCGGCGACAAATAGACGGATACGCCCCCCTCATACATTACCATTATAACGCACTCTCGTCGACGATGGCACTTGACACGATAAGACCTGGCTTACGACACGAAACAGAACCGGCGCATTTTATTAAACTTCGAACTATCTTCATAAACAACGCGGTTTGCACTAAAATTATATTTTTCCGTAGAACGCAAATCTCCGATCGAAATCACCTCTGACCTTTAAACCGCGTGACCGCGGGGCAACCAATCGGGGAGAAATCACGTGACCTCGCTATCAATTCGAAACGACGTTTTACTCCGATAAAACTACACTACCACCCATCTTCGATAAAAAAATAAAAAAGAATATGTAGGATTTTTCACAAAAAAAAAAAAAAAAAAAAAAAATTAAAGCTGGGTTAAAAAACCGTGACGCATTAAAGACGCAAAAAGGCTAATGAGTAGCGTAATAAGAAACTTAATTACCCGACACTCGAGCGTAAGAGGATAATCTCGAATGACAATCATGCCAGATTTTCGCGCTTTCGTTTTATTTTGTAGTCGTCGTCGTAAAGAAAATGGATCATCGGAGTAATGGCAATAAACGAGCCCAGTTTCCAGTATACTGTAGGGGAGTGGGCAACTCGTGAAATTTCATTTCAACCAAATTGCTATTGATTGCTAATAAAATTACCGACGTAATTCGACACGCCGAGGCCAAGATAAACTGGT
The DNA here is from genome assembly GCA_034696085.1 of Stigmatogaster subterranea. Lineage (NCBI taxonomy): Eukaryota > Metazoa > Arthropoda > Chilopoda > Geophilomorpha > Himantariidae > Stigmatogaster > Stigmatogaster subterranea. Next base: position 40,159 of record JAQIWS010000054.1, read on the forward strand.
TATTACTGAATTGAGAAGTAACTCCATTTTACTAATAGATATACTGTATAAAACACCTAATGGATAGTGATAGATGTTTAATTGCGAAGCAACGTCAATTTTTCACTTTGTTTTTGTTTATCGGTAGAAAATCGGTTTTCCAGGAAAAAATTGAAAAATTTTCAATTGAGTTTAAAGAGTTTTAACTCGTTTTGGTCGCTGAGATTATTTTTTTTTAAGGTTGGGTTGTGGTTGAAAAAGTTGAGGAAAAGAAATTTATTAGTTTATTTGTTGGGGTTTAAAGCGGTTTAGTTTAGATTTAATCAAGTTGAAAATTTAGCGGAATATGAATTATTTAAATTAGTTTCGACTGTTTAAAATATTTACGCATAAAAGCACAAATAAACGGTGTTTAAACGTTGTCACAACTCGGTTAAACGTATTTGACAAATACGTCGACTAAACATTCGTTTAGATTAAGCCTGAAACGGCGCTGCGAACTCAAACTCGAAATGCAAATCAAAACGAGGAAAATTTAGACAGAAAACTTGTCGCAGTCACGATTACTATTCTTTCTACGTCATCGAAACGCAGCCGCAAAAAGTAATAAATTAGAAGACGAGCGCTGCCACTGCTCCCCGACCGTCCATTGCGCCGATAAATTTCTTTCCAACGTCAACTCGACTCCAGTCAAAAATGTCTTTTGTTCTAAACGTCGAGCGCCATCTGGTGACAGAGTTCCACGACCACTGCCAAATATCGAGTGTGGAAAGAGCGCGGGAAAACAAGGACGAGGGCGGCTTTTATTGCGAGCGGGGGAAATCACCTTCTCCTCGTCACCGCCCATCACCCACTTGTCATCAACGGAAGAAAAAATGAGGAAAAAAAAAATTTAACTTAGAAAATAACTTCTTTTTTAATATACTGCGCAATTTTTTTTCTTCTTCTTAAAGTCCGCAAAAATCTTTAAAATTCTCATAGTTTGAAATTGTGTGGAATTAAAAAACATTTAATCGCGGCTAATTAACTCAGAATGTCAAAATTTTTCGAAAAAGGAAAAAAAAAACCAAAAAACGAGACTCTAAAAAGTGTTTTGAATTCGCAACGTGCACGTTCACTTTTCGTCTTCAAAGAAGCACTCAACGATTAAATTGCGAAATCCAAATTGCAAAGTCGTGTCACTTTTTCGTTGGAGTAAAGAAGTAAAATGAAGTGAAACGTACTTTATGTATACATATAAAAAAAAAAAGCTCCATTCGTCGACTTAGGACCCTCCCCCCACCCCCTAAAAAAAAAAAAAAAAAAAAAAATTGCGGTCTTGTTGCCCTCGGTCACGTATTTTTTCTTTTTTTTTTAAATTAGTACAGCTCTTGTCACTCGTACTCGTCACGACACTTTCCACTTATCACTCACTGGCTTCTCCTCTCGAAGCCAATTCTCCTTTGTGGTTTGGTCGTCGATTTCAAATTCACATCACACTCGCACACACGCGCCACCAACAACCACGCCCACGCAGTTCAGCCACACCCAATGAAACTCGACTACTCATTTGCATACCATCGATACCGCACAAAACTGACGCGATCCAATCGCCTCGATTGCTTTTAATCGGTTCGCGCTAAATCAAATCCTCAATTACAAAACAAAATCCACATTAAAAAATCCACATTAAAAAATCTTTTTTCAAACCACCGTATATAAAAGGAAAGGAAATAAAAATTTAAAAACGACTAATTGTTACTCAATTAAAATCAAATCAAAATCGACTAAAAATCCCAACTCGAGTGGCGCCGTCTGTTGACTCCGCCACGAACTAAACGCTTTAATCGATTAACGCAGCATCTTCCAGTTCATCTTAAAAACTGAAAATTTATACTTTATAATTAAAAATAAATAATAAATAAATTTTTAAAACTCAAAATGTCAAAAATTGCAAAAAAAAAATCCAGTAAGCTTTAAGTACGGCGCAATCTGTGCCACGCTCGGTTAAATTACGCTTGGAAACAGGTACAAAATAAAAACGTGATAAATAAATACCAAAGCGCAATAAAACCAATACACGCATGCGCTGACTGAGTTATTCACGAGGGAGTTTTTGTTTACAGCTTGGCTGATAATAAAACGCGCAACGCTTATTACACCACTGGGGAAACGCTCAAGAATTTTATTGTATTTCCATTCTCCCACTTCAACACTAACTAAAATACAAAAAATAAAAATACAACACTTGCAACAAAACTGCGCAACTTGTTGCGCGTAAAAAATCATCACGGTCAAGATATAAATTTTCTGGGTCGGCGCACGCGCAATTTGTCACGGTGATCTCGAGAGCTTGTCACCGGTCTCATTATCCCCCAATGGTTGACATTGAGTTTTCTCAAGCAGAATTAATCACGCTGTTTCTAAGCTATAATATAAGCGCTCAGATAAGCGGAAAAGTGATTAAGAGATTGAAACCGGCTGAGAGAGAATTCATCAAAACATAATCCAACTAACCGCTTCCAAAATGAAAGCGCAGGTGACAAACGCGGATTTTATTCAAATCGAATTTTAATTTCTCATTTTTGCAGGTTTTATTTATTCTACTCATCCTCACTTATGGAGTTTATGTAACCGATGCGGGCAAAGGATTCGGCGGTTTGGGGAGAAAATATGGCGGTTACGGTAAAGGATACGGCGGGTTCGGAAAGGGTTATCCGGAGATTGAAACGCCGATGAGAAATTCCCGTTTGAGGGGGAAAAAATGAAGACGTGACTTTAATTTAAAATTTTTTTGTTCCCGACGTTGACGAGGTGTAATTTAATTTGATAACGTGATTAAAAAAGGTATTTTTCAAGGTGAGTTCGTGTTTGCTTTTGTCGTCGCTAGATGTCACGATATTCGCGCGGTCGACTTAATTTAGCAAGTCGATATTTTTGAAGCTGGAGTTGAGAAAGGAAAGTCGAGAGTCGTTCTCATCTCTTTACTTTTGGTCGGCCACACTCCAATCTTTATTCGGGATTAAAAGGGTGGAAGAAGAGGCAAAGCCCTCAACATTTACACACAAATTGCCAACGCGGAAAAAGAACAAGACTTAACAAAAAAGTTACTTTTTCCCGTTTAAGATGACGAAAAAATCCCTTTTTATTTTATTATCATCAAACAAATTTTATCGCATCATTTTTCTTACATCGTTTATCATTATCATTTTGTAAAGAAATTTTTTTTTTTAAATGTAAACACTCATCATTTTTGCCATTTTTGCCTTTTTATATAAAACATCTTTAATTCCCGTCTCATTCTCATTAGTGATAAAACACAACCTCGACTACCAAAAAAAGCTGAAAAATTGAAAAGAAAACTGCAGAAAACAAAAGCGCTCGAAAACGCGAAACGTAATCTTATTTTTTTTCCTTTCTTTCTTTCTTTCTTTCTTTCTTTCCATCCAAAAAAAAAAAATTCTTACTAACTTTTCACTCCTAAGCCGCTCTCCATCGTCGTTAAAAATAAAAAAACAACGTTCTTAATAATTTCTCAGCCTCGTACCTTAAATTCCTAACGACAATTTACATCCACCTTTGCAAAACAAACTTGCAAAAACAACTTTTTTTTTAAATTTTTTTTAAATTTAATCTACTTTAAAAAAAAAAACGACATAAAAATATAAAAATTAAATTTTTCTAACACCAAGCTTACATAATACTCCTCCATTGATTTTTCATAATGACGAAACCGAAAGATAAACGACTGTGACAGCCGAGGAAATTAAACTTTTCTTATTATTTTCTCCCTTTTTCTTTATTTTTCACTCATTCTTTCTTTCTCCCACCCAAAAAAAAAAAAAAAAAATTATTAAACACAAAAAATAAAAAAAGTAGCGGAAAAACGAAAAAACCAATTCAAAATTATCGAGGCGCAACAACTCTCGATCTAACAACACTTTTCATTTCGACGTCCCTTTAACTCCGTAATAGCATCGCCTCAAATTTAGCCCTCCGCACACGAATATTCTGTAAAAGACACTCCAAAAGGATGTTAATCAGACATTCCACCGACTTCGTGTACGTGGTTTATGGATCGTAAGTGGGTGATGTTCGAGCATCAAATGCGCTATTAACAAATAACAACTTCCAGACTATGGCCTAATCATAATCCGACGCAACCAAAAACGATGAGGGGAAAAAAAATAAAAAATAAAGAATGAAAGATTTTTTTTTTTTGTTCGTCGTTAGTGTAAAAACATAAAATGTAAAAATAAATAAATAATAAGGGAGGAAATGGAGCGCGGCTTTTTGTTTTTTTGAGAAACGGAAACGTCAAAATGATAAAAATCTGAAATTTTTGTATTTTTGTGTCAGTTTTAAAATTTTAAAATTTTTATTTTTAATTTTTGTAATGAAGAAGATAATTATCTTCGGTTCATTAACGGAGAAAATGTTAATTTTACGAAGTAAATTTTTTTTTTTCAAAAAAAAAAAGGGTTGTCTCAGTTCGTTGAACGCGTTTATTTATTAAAGGAAATTGAAAGGATTAAAAATAAGAAGAAAACTAATGAACCCAAGGGTTACTCGCTGTTCTTAAATTACGAACTCATTTGTCACGGTCTCTTTCCATCAGAAAACTACGCCGTTTTACTACTAAAAATCCTCATTCCAACACTCGACAAATTCAATCACATCTTCGCCATCTGGTGTCGAGATTCATAAATCCGAGTCAAGAATTTCAAAAAAAAAAAATAAGAAAAATTCCTCCAAAGACAACGACGTCCACACCAGATGGCGTACAATCGACGCCTCAAAGACGGGATTCAATAAGACACAAAAAAAACTAACTAACTCCAAAATCGGTCACGTGCGTCACGCGTCTGACGTCACCCGACCCTCCGAACTAAGGTGTCACTTACACTTTCGCCTCGGTTAATTTATTTGTTTTTGTTGGCGAAATCCGAAATCGATATCGGCGTTCGCTTCGCCCCCTAAGAAAATTATACGTCACCGAAATTACTGCATCAATTGATGAAGGTAACCGGTTATCAGGAAACAACACGAAACCAAAAATAAAATATTCAACCACGACCGAAAACACATTGCGCTCAACCAATTATCTCAGAGAATTATATATTCCTCATGCAAATTCAATAGACTCGACACATATTAAAACATTCCATTTCACCTCACCTCACTTACAACCACCTTCCACCACCACGCCCTCTTTCGGCGAAATAATCGAAGTCATCCATGTTTGATGTCGAAAAAGGAAATGGATTTACAACATCACTAAAATACTAACGTACGAAATAAAAATTCTTTACTCCACGGTATATAAAAAGTGCAAGTGTACTGTACGTGCATTATTCTTTATTTCTTACCTTACCGAGTAAATTCTGGCAATAAAATATACTCCTAAGTAGAAAAAAAAAAAAAAAATGGCGGTAATAAAAATAACTCCCAAAAGAACACGAAGGGTTGATTTAAGATGATGTTGTTAATTCCCTCTCGAGACTTGAGTTTTTTTTTTTTTTTTTAAGGTGTTTTTTTTTGGTAAATTTAAATTATTGGTAAGTAGGAACTAAGTAAGAAAATGCATAAGTGCGTGTAATAACATTTTCTTTCTCCGCTCTTGGTGCGCTAATGGAGTCGTGAGTTTACGAGTGGACCGAAAAATCAACGACTCGTGTCCGCTTCAATTTGCAGACGACTCGTCACGAAAATCTCCTCCCACAAGATTATTTCTTCCAACTAATTAAAACTCGAGCAACTGTGATTGATTTTTTTTCTTCACTTCCCGCTCTTTCGCTTTTCCTTACGACTCCAAATCTTCCCCTACATTTAATCCATTTTTGCCACTCGGTTGCGTCGTTCTTTTTAATTGCGCGCACTCGAAAAATAAAAATTAAGACCAAAAAAGAATGAATACATTAAAATGTGAAATTATTTTATTCAAAATTCAACTAGTTGTTGGTTCCACGACGAGTTAAGTGATGACGTTGATTAAAGGTTAATTTTGACTAATCTCGAAACAGGTGCGGGGCTACACCGAAAAAAAAGTTTAGAGAAAAAGAAAAAAAAGGAGAAATGGACAGTGGAAAAAAGAAGGAGGGGTGGGGAATGGGGGATAGAAGAAAAAAATAAAACGAGAATAAAAAAAATTGAATCCAATTCTCAAATGCGCGCTTCTCGCACGTTCGTGGAGGAGAGGGGATAAGAAGAAATGGGAGGAAAAAGAACCCCAAATGTATCCCGGTGTATTTACTCACAATTGCGAGCATCTTAAGACTTCACCAACCAAAAATGGGTCATTCCTAATCCGATGGAAGACGAGAAAAGAGAAAAACGAAAGAGCGTTCAAACGAAATAAAACCCGCGTCCTGCGCGAACCGACCGCATTGCAGACGCCAAAGTGTACTTCGACCCTAGAGATTCATCCGCTCCATATTTTTTATCATCCCCCTTCTTTTCCACTTTCAAGGTATAAAAGAAAAAGTTTTTGCTTCACGGTCTTCAAATTCCAGAGTGATGTTACGCCGTCAAAAAATTAATTCATTTTTGTGTTTTAAATATAAATTACGCGATGTAATTTGAAGTTTTTCCTTTTTTACGGTGGGTTTTTCGGAATGAGATTTACTAAGTTACTGATTGCTGCACACCGAGAGCCTTTTTTAATGAAATTGCAACGTAGCGTCACGTTCAAAGTCCGATGAATCAATTGAAAATGTGGTTCACGCGGAGATAGCGAGAGAGAGAGAGAGAAGAACAGAATTTGTTAATTCGTTTCGTCTGATTAGATCGAGTCAAACATTTAATGAATTTTTTTTTTTCGAGTCTGCAATTTTACACGACACCAATAAAAACCTCGCTCAGCGGGAATTTAAACGACAGTCGGAAAAACAAACGCGATAAAACCAGCGATCGAGATAAGAAGGGGAATTTCGACATGGTTTTAAGAATTTAACTCCGATCAACGTTCGAACCACAACCCCTAAAGATGTTTTTTTTTTAACGGGGAAGGGGGAAGGGGTGATGGAAGGAAAACTTCGATTTTTTCTTTCTTGTTTAAGCCTTTTCGAACATTCGTCGGTGCAATTTACGAGAAACAAAAGACGCAGCGGGGTGAATTCAGTGGCAATAACCGTTCGTCACTAGAAAAGTGTGGAGACAAACTGCCAGCTACAGAAAGAAAAGGGTTGACAACATCACTCCAAAAAAAAAGGAAAAAAAAAAAGAAAAAAAGGAGATGAAGGCAAATAAGAAGAGAAAAAAAAGAGAGGGAGAGAAAAAAAAAAAACCTGATTTCTTCACTAACTTGACACAGCTGCAACGATGGCACCCGGCCGAACATCGTTCAACTCTAGCTAAAATTACTCTCATTTAACCCCTTGCTTATCACGAGAGAATTACACGCGTCGAAGGATAAAACGCAACGTTCATTTAAAGCGGTCGTAAAACAAGGAGAGAGAAAACCGGTCAAGAAAATGCACTCAAACAAATTGAACCAAAATCTCTTTTCCTCATTCAAACCGCGTTTGCGGTTTGTTCCTCCAACCAAACCAACCCAAACCACCGACAAACCTCTCGTAAAATAAAATGTAAAAAAATATAGATATACAAAAATCTCCACCCTTTTCATCACCATCACGTGACAGAATGAGATTAGGTTTTGATTACCGGATTTCCTAACCCGGAATTCTCGTATTCAAGCGCAATGTTGCGTCTCGAGAAAACGACGACGACGATCGGTTTTAAGTTTAAAACGAACCACGCACGCGCGTTGGCGGAAATAAGCGTGGCAAACGAAGACGCAGTCAACAGGCGATCGACCTTTTCTACATTTCTTCCATTTTATGTTCTCACTCGAAATGGAAAACGAAAAAAAAAAAAAAGAAGAAAAATTTCTCGCGGAACCGCCCAGTAGAGTAATAAAAACAAATATAAAAAAGGGGAAAAGAAACGATAACTCTCACACCGATTTGCCTTTTCTACTCTACTTGTAATAAATATTTAAAAATAAAGAAAATTAAGATGAAAAAAAAAAAAAAATCAATAAAATTTTTTTTATCAAAATCACCATTAAATTTAATAACGCAGTCATTTCCAGTTGATCTAATCATCTATATATTTCTTCTTTTTTCCTGTCTCTCCATCTTAATCTTTTAACCAAGAGAGAGAAAATATGTAATATAAAATATAAAAGACCCCGTGAGACGAGTACGTAATAGAATATTCCATTTCATTACCGCGTTTTGTGAAAAGAGGCAAAGAACGACGACGAGTTAATTACAACTGAAAGACTACAAAGCAGATCAAAGTGAAAAGACACGCAAATGACCACGCCCTGCCACCCACGCCGCCATCAAGCAGCCAACGCCATTATCATCATCACTACCAGTTATCACCACCACCAGCGGTTTCTCGTCGTTGTAAATAATATTTCCCATTTCGACGACAATCACTTTTCAGTTTATTCCATTTTTTGAAATTGATCTCCGCCTTTCGAGAAAACTCGACTGACATTTTCCAGATACAGAAAAATTACCTTCTACTCAGTTTACCCAAAACACAAGGATGAGAATCGCAATCAGGAACAACCAACCAACCTAAATAAAAAAAAAAAAATTTTCTCTTCTTTTCAACTCACTATTGCATAACAGTAATCAATCAACTATCGAAAGAGGAAGGAAGGAAACGATAAAAATTTTCAACGAAACTACATATTACTTAAAAATATAAATTTAACCCCCACAAATTCTAAAAATAAATTTACAAAACTACATTTATTATTTTTTATATATAATATTACTACCACTCCGTTTTTTTACCTGTGATTGCAGGTGCAGGCGCACTGTTGTGTCCATTGCATGCAACAGTGCGCGCGGCAGTGAAAAGCAGGCGGTGATGAGTGAGTGTGGGACAATTCCCCATCGACCATGAGTGGTACGGGAGGGGGCGGTGAACGCACGCGCCCCCTCACTCAATACTAACTCAGGTGTATCCGGCGCTTCCTATATCCATCGCACGTCCACGTGAGAACGTCCACACTGGGTCTCCAACGCGCCCGAGCCAGCAAAAAGGGGGCGGCGGCCCCTACGACGGTGGGTCGATGGAAGCCATCCCAGCAACACGTGCTCCAGCGCGGACGCGAGGCTGCGTGGTTCGTGGGCTGATCCCACTCGGAGTGCGAGGGAGTTTGGAGAAGGTGAATTTCATCTGCGTTTTTCGTTTTGATGCGTCTCTCGCCGCTCCGCCCATTACCGAAATAAAAGTCATCGTACTCGGGATACAAATTACCCGGGACCATCACCATAGGGTATACAAATTACACGAGGAAACGGTGCGTTTTAGGATGGAATCACCGTCATTGACACGGAGGCCAAATGACCTCTCGTCATCTTGTTCGGTAAGGTTCAACCACTCGAAAAATCAATGTGCGAGGATCTTGAGGAAAAAGTGGAATTTGGTTGTTGTTAAGAGTAATTAATTAACGTGTTTGGGAATTTTAGAGGGTGTTGGCTGTTTTTGAAGTAAGTTTCGATTTTGGTTTTTTTGATTTTGTTTTTGTTTTATCAATGAATAAAAAGTGTGTAAGTTTTTTTTACAACTTTTTGCAAATTTTTGCACACGTTTTCGCCGTATTTTTGCGTTTTCTTCCAGTTTTTATAAATTTTTGTTAGTTTTTTTGGACCAATTTTTGTTCTATTTTGGCCAATTCTGCCACATTTTAGCCAATTTTGGCCTTTTCTTCTAATTTTTTTGTAAATTTGTGTTAGTTTTTTGGACCAATTTTTGTCATATTTTGGCCAATTCTGCCACATTTTAGCCAATTTTTGCCTTTTTTTCCAACTTTATTAATATTGTGTGGTTTTATTGGCAAATTTTAGCCCGTTCATTCAATTTTTATCAACTTTTACCAATTTTTTTCGCCAATTTTTGTCAACATTTACGTCCAACTCCCTAATTCTTCCATTTTCCCCAATATTTCCACATTTCCAAACAAATCCCACACAACTTTTATCATTTTTCCGCTCAATATTTCCAACTCTCGGCCACTTTCCACGATTCATATTCCCGTCCACTTTTATTTCTTTCAACTGTCACATCCCAAAACAAATTTCTTTCCCTTCTCCACACAACCAACCCCCTCCCCCCAGATAAAAAAAAAAACCGAATAAAAACCAACGCACGATCAGTGCTCATTTTTGTGTATCTTTTCAAATGATAAATTACGGCACAATGAAAACCAATCGAACCATCCATTCTCCAACCAGGCACGCGCGCTCGAAACCGTTCATGACTCGACTTCGCTCCCAAACAAAATCGTAGACGATCGATAAAATACGATTTCTTTTCCCCCCAACAAATCAACAAAACCCGAGAAGAAGAAGAAACTCATTTCAATCCCCCTTCTTTCCCCCTTTAAACCGAGCTAAACCCAAACCCAAACCCAAATTCGCAATTCAGCACCAAAATTCCAGGTGGGACTTAACGAACACTAACTCATTCTTCTTCCACCATAACGAACGCTCGAGCGACGAATAAAATTATTTATCAATGTTAATCGACGGTTACGAAAGTTTTGATTGCGTATAAAATAAATAAATAAATTTACAAAACTTTTGGCGATGAAATTGATTTGAAACGAAAAGGGGAAAAAAAAAGGATCGAGTGTCGCGTTAACTCGATTTAAAAAGATGAATGACAGGTGAACGGGAAGAATTGATTTTCCCCTCTTGTTTTAGCGACGTGTGAAGTTGGAAAAATAAGTTGATATATATATTTAAAAAAAAAAAAAAAAAAGTTGATCTTTCTCGACTATCCATCTCTTTTCCTCTTTCTCTCAGTTGGTCATTCGCGTCACGTGTCACGTGATAACAACGGTGCTCGACACACCTTTCATTAAAGATGATGTGTTGGCAAGTTATTCATCACATTAAAAACTTAAATTTTTTATTTTTTAGTTATTTTCATTCAAAAAGTGTATTTTTTTTTTCTTGTCGTCATTGTGTTCATCCGTCACGTAGATTTTTTTCCAGAAGGATGAGAGAAATAAACCACTTTGCGTTCAGCGTCCGACCACGAATACGACGACGAGGACGACATTCTGCACGAATTCCCACGGATAAAACGACAGCGAATATGAGTTAACCGAGAGTGACGTGGGCGGATCAAAACATCTTCCGAGTGGACACTAAAATTCACCGCGAAAATCTCCCCACTTTACCGCACTTCACCATCGCATACACCAAACGTTGAAAGCAAAAATAATAAATAATAAAATAACACAACCAAAAAAAAATATAAAGGAGAAGAAAAAAAATATCTTTAAAGTCTTTCCCAAAAAAAAAAACCTCTTTCTCCTTTTATTTCTTTTTCGCGGGAAGTTGGGTTACAAGCTTAGTAGCGCATTTCAATCCACAAACCTCGGCTATTTTTCACCTCACGTACCAACAACAAAACTGCAACTGCATTTGACCAGAATTATAAATTATTTCCACCTTGATTCAACCAACGCACAACTCAAAATCCAATTAACGCGAGGCGTTAACAAATTTCACGCAATACACGTCGCGAATCAATCACCCCAACAAATTCTCCCACTCCCTCTTTTACCTAATTAACGACCTATTTTCAATATCACCTTTTCCCACACTCTCTAAAATATAAAAATAACAAAAATCCGCACTCGCCCATATTACAACGCACCATCCAATTCCTAAAGTCACCACTTTTAAACCCCTCCAGAGAACCACAAACTCTCGTTTGACGCTCTTCCCGTCTCCCCCTCCCGTCAAGCCAACCACTTTGAAGGAACTTCTCCATCAACACCCATCACGCATTACGACAAGGTACCGAGGAAAGAGTGCACGGGTCCGTGGAATTATATTTACAGTCGCCAATGGCATCGTTTTTACTGCAACACCAACACCATCAAGACGCGACGTTTCTGCGCATTCTCGGGGGAAGGTGTTTTTGTAGATAACCAATCCTGTTAGAGTTTTCATCGTAACCTCGAGTTCAGTGTCAATGTTATAAAAATATTTAAAAAAAAAAAAAATTTTTAATATATGATTTGAAGGGGAAAAAAAAATTTTAATTTATGGTTGCGCTCCGCACGCCATCTGTTAGCGTCACGCGAAAACTCGGTGGGTTTTGGGTTTAGGAGAATAAAATGAGTTTTGCGGGTTTGTTGGCAGATGTCGCTTTTTCTCATGATTTTTTTTTTGTTGTTGTTGAATATAAATGTGGGTTGGGTGTTGACGTGGTAAACGATTTACGTGTTTTTAGTTTTGGAGAGGAATTTGCGAGTGGAATCATTCATCAAGTTGTCGAGTTGAAAAATGCAAAAATTTGCTCGTTTTGTATTATACGGCTTGAGGGAAGGTGAAAGAGAAGAGAAAAGGAGGAATAAGAATAAATTTTGAATTGAGGGCGTCGAGAAAAGGGGTGAGCCTCGTTCATCATTATTCACGCCGCTAGGTGGCGTTTAGAAAATACTATAAATTATTATCTTCGCAACACTCTCAAAAATTTACACCTAAATTACTAAGAAATCTTCCAAAACACACAAAATTTTTTTCTATCAATTTGTTACTGAAATTTTCAATTTCACTCAATTTCACATTTAAACGTAAAGAAAATAAATTTTCCTTAATTTCACATGAAAAATTTTTTTTTCTCACAAAATTTTTTTTTATCAATTTACTGAAATTTTTAATTTAACTCAATTTCACCTTAAAAAATAAAGAAAATAAATTTTCGTTAATTTCACACGAAAATTTTTTTTTTCTCACAAAATTTTTTTTTATCAATTTGTTACTGAAATTTTCAATTTAACTCAATTTCACCTTTAAAAATGACGAAAATAAATTTTCCTTAATTTCACACGAAAAATTTTTTTTCTCACAAAATTACTTTAAACCAGTTTCCGCGTCTTATTTCATTCGGAATAAAATCTCACGAGATTTCATCTCGCCTTCTCTTTATCTCTCTTTCTCTTCCAACTCCTAAAACCAAGCCTCGATGTGAAGTTGACTTGAAATCACAAATCAAACGCCGCCTTATCTTAAAACCTCAAAGCTAAAACCTCGTGACCTTCACCAACTCAACTTCTCTTTAAACACGATCGATTGATACTTCACATCTTAACCCAAAAACACTTAAAACCTTAAGTTTAAATATTTACCTTCATCTCAGGTTTATACTAAAACTGCGCACGCTAAGGTTAAAAATTGTTCATTTTACTTCAACGTAAATAAAATACTCACGAGATTTAAATTAAGATTTATATTTTAAAAATCGAGACCAAGGCAAACAAGACGAAAAATATTTAAAATTTTAAAGATAAAAAAAATTTAAATTTAACGATGCAAGGTTTAATCTACTTACATATTCATACGAGAATTAAAAGCGAGTGGCCAAATAGAAACTAACTCATTTTTCGGCTCTAAGGATTAAGCTGCTTTCAAAACTCAAATAACGTTTTACATAACAAACGATTTATCATTTACTTTAAACCTCGTTTAAGCTCTGAAAAATGGAAATTTTCACCTGTAGTTCATCATAGTCGAAAAAAAAATAAAAAATGTAAAATGTGGAGAAAAGGTGAATATAAAATAACAAATGGATAAAAGTTTCTCAGAAAGATTCGTCCGTCAAAGAAATAGACACGTTTTATTCTCACTGACTGACAGCGCGTGAACGAGTGAAATGATAAAAACAAATTAAAATGTCACGCGAAGAGAAAAAAATGTAAGAAGAGGAAATAAGAAAAAAAATATTTCCTCGCAAATATCGGTGAAACTGGGTATCGAGTTTGTGTATAAAATATTGCAGTAAAAACTGCGTTTTCTGTTATTTCACAACTGTCACTTTAATCTTCACGTCGATAAATTTTTTTCAACGAACGTGAAAATTTAACGGTAAAATATAAATTAAAGCTATTTTTTTTAAGGTAAAAAATCACGCAAACAGTAAAACCTTAGATTAAACCTGAGTTTTAGTTTTCCACCACGCGATGGCGCTACGTGTCGCTTTAAAAAACCAAACTTTAAAAAATCGATGATGTAAATCGATTATTGTATCTATCGATTTTTACTTTCTTTTTTTCAATATTCGTATTTAAGAACCCAAATAACAACAAAATAATAAAAGAAAATCGAATTCCTACCTGGTATGGTTGGTGACCCGTGACTGACGCTTGGCCTATTGGATTGGCTTCCTTCAGCGTTCCACTCTTTGTCTAGGAAAAAAAAAAAAAATAGAAAAAGGTAAAAATTTACTAATTTGCATATTCAGCCCGCAGCAAACGCGCGCCCATGTTAAGTAATAACATTTTGCAACTCGTGTTTACAAGACACTCATCCTGGAATGTTCCACGTTTAGAGGAAAACAACAACAGGAAAACCTTGTCAAAAAATAAATAAATAAAGTAGAAAAATGACCAAACAAACTCGATTTCACTTCTATCCAATCGATACTAACAAAACTAGAGTGATCAACCCCCACCACCAATAAAAAAACCAACCAACTCCGAGAAACAGAAACTCATCCATTCGTAAATAAAAATTCAGTAAACAAAATTACTCCAAAAAAAAAAAAAAAAAAAAAAAAAAAAAAAAAAAAAAAAATTAAACAAAAAAAAAAAAAAAAAAAAAAAAAAAAAAAAAAAAAAAAACTCGCACAAATCAAATTTCAACAAATTATTCCATCACATAAACTGCACAACTTTAATTCAACCACCAACCAAAAATTTTTTTTCATCCTAAAAACCACCACCATTAAAAATCGACTCCTCGATAAAATTTAATTACACTCTACAATTAATCATACCCAAAAAAATATTAAACCCAGCAGCCGATTCATAAAAATCCTCCAAACCTCAATTTACATAACCATTACACCAAAAATATTTCCTCCGGCCATTTTTTTTCCTATTCTCAAGGTCTCCATTTTTTTTTTCCCTTCATCTTCTTCTTCTTTCAGATCGTGATTCACGAGCGAGGCAATTTTCTTTTGTCACGGAATTGATCAAATCAAAGACTACTTCGCTTTTCTCCGCCCTCGCGTCCCAATAACAAACGAGTCAAGTCACCCGTGAGTGTAAAACGGTGAATATTGGTCGCTGAGATAAGTTAATTAGCAGACGGATCAATCCAAAACAAATAAAACGAAAAAATTCTCCGGTACTGTAAACACAAAAGAAGGTCGTTCACATTACTCACTCGTCTCCCATTGACAAAATAGTCGATCAATGCGTTATAACGAGGTTTGGTTGCACCTCGTTGTAACAAAACGCTTCCATCATTCTCCGTAATTGGTAATTTACGCTCCACTCGGATCCGTCAACCGACGACAGCGTCAACGTTGTATTAATCCAGTTATAATTCGCATACTCCTCGAAATTCAACTGAAAATTACTCACAACATCATAAAATATAAACCGACGGTTTGGCGTACCTGACACGATGTAAACGCGCAACTGTCAAATAATAGTGTAAAACTGTAATTACATTTCCAAAATGTTTCGCAACCGAACTTCGGCTAAAAACGAAAGTACGAAACGCAATTTGATGACTTTGAGCTTGAATTCGCCATTGGCTCGCGGGACATCAATACCTCGCGAGAGAGCCACGTTAAAAACGTTAAACGACGGCGTCTCGATTAAACTTTTACAGTGGATACTACGTATAAAAATAGTAGAACTGATTCAGACGGAACAAAAAAGGTTTCGACTTTGGTCCGCCATCATTTTCGCTCGAGGGAAACGATGGCGTCTCGGAAAATGGAGCGTTACGTAGTAATTTCACTCGCACCCAAACACAGTGACGCCGGGGGACCTTGGGATCATAAAGTAATAGGACCCACTGACGCGTGACGTCACACAATGCGTTCGAGCCACGGATCGATACGAAAACCCACTTCCCCTCTTCTCTCAAAAACCGAGAAAACACAACTCACCAAAAGCACCGCCTGAACGGAAACTTTAAGCTTCGCCGCAACGCTGCGCAAACAAAAACAAAACAAAAACAAAAATCGAGCAAGAAAAAAATTTGTGACAAATTAATCTTCGTCGATGGGTTACAGTGTTTACAAATACTTAAAAAAAAAACAAAAAACACCAGAATAATCGATTACTCAAACTGAAGTTGGAGATAAATCGTTGAGCATTAACGCTCCTCTTTTGTTTAATTCCTTTTGATGTGGCGAGCGAGTTTAAAGAAGCGTTACAAACATCTTGAGTTTATTGAGCGAGTTGGGCCTTTGGGTGAGCGAGCAAACGGCGGTCACGATGGCGCCCGTTGCATCGCTTACTAAATAAATCGCACAAAAGCGAGAGCAATTTCACTCTCCACCGCACTACGCGATCATCACTCAGTATACCAACCGTCAAAACAAAAACAACCATCTTCGTAAAAAAAAAAAAAATATATCCCACGGATGTTAACATCACCACCGGCTAATTATCACGGATAATTAATTCCCAATTCGCAACCGACTTAAGACCAATTTGAACCAATCAACTTGTTGGATCCAACCCAAAATTATAACCACGTGACCGTTCATCGCATTCGAGTTCAACTTCATCTACTAAACCCGCGTAAAAGCATTCGTCGTCTTTAATACCACGATCCGCAGACTATTTTAGGTTTAAAAAAAAAAAAAATTTTCGGATAAAAAGGAACGGGGAAAAAAAAGCTAATTCTGGTTGGCGCCGCACGAGCCGGCGACAGCGGCTCGAACATTAAAGAGGACGCTGGGAGACCGAGTCATCACAATTGAATATTACGCCGGGATGTATGGAATGTGATTTAAATGGATGGCTTCGTGTAGGTTTCTTTTCTTACCGTCCACAAAAGATTTCGTAATGTTAAAACGTAAAAAAAAAAATAATAATCGATTTTGTTTTTTTTTTGGGTAAATCGTTTTGTAAAAAAAAAAAACAAAAAAAAAACAAGAGTGTGTTTTTTAAATGTTGAAAAAAAAAAAGGTTTTGATGTGACGTTAATTAAAAATAAATGTGTGTGTTGGCGAAATGGCGTAAAAATAAAATAACAAGTATAATTAAATCTTCCCGCGGAACGAGAAGTTGATTAAATTTAATTTCCAATCGTGCCTCGTAGGCGTGGTTCGAGGACGGAAAATCAAAATGACCAACCACTGACTAACTGACTGACTGACGGCGAGTTATCATTCCAAAACGCCGCTCGATACTCATCTTCCTCCGCGCACAAAAAACCCGGAAAAAAAATTACTGAAATTAAATTACGTTTTTAAACTATTCATAAAAATTACAACAACCCCACACACACACCAAAAAAAAAAAAAAAAAAAATTAGTCTATTAAAATCTTAGAAGACTTAATTAATGCATTGCTCTAAGATACAATTAACTAATGTATAACGACAACACCACTCAATTCTCAACCTTAAAAAAAAATTAAATAAACAGTTTTTCAGTGATAAGAAAAGACAAGGACTAATTATAAAACTTGTTGAGTTTTGAGGCAAAGGTTTTTTTTTTTTTGGTTTTGGGTAAATAAAATGTAAATGGATGTATATTTATAGTTAGGAATTATTAATCGCAAAGAACGGCTGAGGATGATTGGAGTTTGCTGCGTTGTCGTGGAAACATTCCACCCGCATTTCCGACGGAGTTTGTTCGTTCTCTTCAAACACGAGTAATTTCGGCCTTTTATTTCAGCCATTCTCAAACGTCAAAACGCGTGCTTTGATTCGCATTTCTCAGGTAACATTTTTTACTTTTATCACGAAGAACAAAAATAAAACTTTTAAAGAGGTTGTTCTTTCATAATTTCAAACAACGACGAAAATTTAACAAAATCACGACTAAACCCACTTCA
This sequence comes from Stigmatogaster subterranea, assembly GCA_034696085.1. NCBI lineage: Eukaryota > Metazoa > Arthropoda > Chilopoda > Geophilomorpha > Himantariidae > Stigmatogaster > Stigmatogaster subterranea. The sequence goes on from JAQIWS010000054.1 coordinate 57,971, forward strand.
AATGTCAAAATTTTCCAAAACCAACATCAAAAAACATTAACTCCAACCGACCACAAAAAAACACATGGAGAAAATAAAAATTTCTCTCTCGAGACTCGATAAACAAAAAAAAATATCGATATAAAACAGAAAAAAGTAGAAATAAAACCGAAAACAGACTTCGACAAAACTCAATTTGTTATCATTTCCTTACCCCTCGCAGACAACAACAGACGCTACTGCGTCTCCTTCATCACGGTCACGTGACCACGTGGGCTTGCACGGGGACGGCTCTCGCCCCTGGGTCACTTCAACCACAAATCCGAGCGGCGGAGGGCGCACTGAACGCGCACTCGCAGCTCACGCGGCATCGCAACCGGCCATAGAAGCGGATGAGGTCATTCTACGCAGTAGAAAAGCGCGGGGTGGTGGTGAAGGAAGCAGCTAACTGCGTCTCGTGTGCGCGTGCGTGTGTATCGACCCACGCAGCCACCCGAGGGAAGGGATAACCAGCCGACATCCTAAAAGGGCGTGTTCATCCACAAAGGGGAAGAGAGAGAATTGAGAAAATTCTAAATTTAGCTCCGCCCACGAGAGAAATTTTTTAATCGTCACCTGGTTTTTTTGGGGGGGAGAGACGGGTTGTCGAGTTTGGTTCGAGACAGGTGGATTGTCTGGAGAGTATTAGTATTATCCAGATAAAAAAAATAAATTGACCAGTCGACATCGTAACGTGTCAAAATGATGAATCATTCGACGTCGAGGGGGTCAACCAATGACCGTACCGCACAATGATGGATTAAACCGTCCAGGTGGAAGAGTGAATTATCCCATCACGACGTAGATAAAAGGCACGGAGTAATCAATAAAGGAAACACCTGGCAAACATTAGAACTACAATCCTGTGGACATACAACGTATTCTACGAATAAAACAAACTTACCTTCATCGCAGTGACCAATCAACGCCAACAAATCTGCAATCATCCACTAATCCCTCCACGAAAAAAAAAAACGAAAAAACAGAGGAAAGAAAAAAAAAAAAACCTAATTATCTCTTCAGCTGACATCCTATTACCCAGGATGCTAGTTATAGGATTTGGATTACCTTTTCGACGGCGGGGAATGCAGTCGATAAATAAATATTGGTAAATAAAATTCTTGAAATTATTTCACACCTCACAAATTTTTCCCAATTTTATTTTTTGTGTGTGTGTTTGAAAAAAAATATGTAAAAGCGCTCCTGATTTATTGATTTTGACGTACAATGCACTCGTGGAGGAAAAAAAAATAAAGGGAGGTGGTAAAAATTGTCGGATTTTGAAGTAGGTTTTGTAAATAATATGGATGAAATTTGTAAAAGTTCCAGTTAGAAGAATTAAAAATTTATTACTACACTCTTGCAGGCAATGTCGAGCGACGGAGAGATTGGACTCGGTGGTAAACACGTTAAAGTTTTATTATCGCGACACCGAGATAACACGACGGCAATTGTCAAAGGGAAAAATCGACCAGATAATACGCAGAATTCGAATTCTCGGTAATGCAAAACAAATTAATCCCTATTCCCGCAATTAAAAAGCGTGGTGAGAAACACGAAGAAAAATGGCTACCGATCAAATAAAATAAAATAACATAAAATAAAGACAAAATGCGAAAAGGTTGATGGAGGAAAAAAGAGAAATCACCACCTCGAAACTCATTCGCTTTACGATGAGATTGTGTGTATTCTTTTCGAGAGGACTCGCGAGGGCGTCTAGCGCGGATCAAAACGAGGCTTCACCCATCACCTCGTGCGAGTAGCTATGGCAACGGGAGGCTGACAAATCTCTGGCATCGTTCCAGACTAGACTAAACGAAAGAGCACAAACGTCGAAATAGCACGAGTGGTCCATCAAGTAGACAACGCGAACGCGTATGCGTCGACGAATGCAAATCCCGAACAAATAAAATAAATAAATGGAACAAATAAATTCGCTTAAACCTAACAATTTCTATACAAAATACAAAACTCGGAATTTTACAATTTTTCAATTGCACGCATCGAGTTACGTGAAATAATGGAAGAAAAATAAATTATTTCTGAGAAAAAAAACTTACGGTAAAAAAATTAGTAAAAAAATTATATTTCGGAGGTTCCATGTCACGAGTGAAGAATATCAAAGTGAATACAATATCGCCATTTCACAGAAGCAGCGAGAAACTATTGGAAATCAATAAATCCGGGGTGTCTAAGGATATGAACTGGGGAGGAGGAGAAAAACTTGCACTGTTTATCTCGAGGAGGAGCTAGTGTCTGAGGATGAATCACCTCACCCGTCAATCCAAGGTCACGGTAACATTGTTTGTTTGTGTTAAAAAAAAAATTTTTTTTTTCACAGTGTATGATAAAAAAAATTTTTTGATTTTTAATCCCGGGTTGGGTTGGAGTGGAATCGAACGCGTGGTGTCGGTAGAAGATGCGTTGTCATCGTTACGCGAGGATGAGGGTAACGAAGCTTAATCGCATTAAGAAGAGTGCTGCCGAACATTCTTTACATCATCTACTTGACTACAAAAATCAATTTTCAACCAGATTATGTTTCATGTTGTGTTGTTAAAAAAAAAAATCAGAAAATCTGAGAGAGGAGATTGAAAAATATAAGAGTGAAAAATCACTCGGATTTTCGATTTCCGCGAGTTTAAACACGATCCCAAAAAAATCTTCTTGAAATCGAGGTGGGAGTGCAACCGTCACGTGGAGAAAAAAAAAATTTTGTTTCGAAATAAACAGGCAGGCTCCAGACGGGAGTCGAGTGCTCGACGCCATCTGTTGACAGACGACAGAAACAAAATTCTTTGTGTCAAGTGCAACTGGCGCCCGAGTGTGGCACAATTTTCCTTGATTGGCCAATAAACGAGGGTTAACAAACTCGTCGTGCGGGGGGGAAAACGAAAAGCCGCAAATAAACATTCATTACACTTCAAAAAATAAACGCAAATTGCGCTTAAAATTCGGTATTAAAACGTATCACTCCTCTAAAAATAAACCACAATTAAAAATCATCATCAAAATATTTTTTTATGTCGAAGACGAACTTAAAAATAATTACTCTCCACCAGATGGCGCTACGACTAATTAATTTTTAGAATCGAGTAATAAAAAAACCCTAATTATCCCCCACACCAAAAAAAAAAAAAAAAAAAAAAAATTTTTTTTTAGTTGGTTTACCAACCGACAGATGGCAGCACTGAATCATTCCAAAAATCTCTCCACCTTAAAGAGAACGCGTGAAAAGAATCACGTAGGTGAGTAAAACGTGTTCTACAACATCCCTAGTGACCACCAGATAATTTTTTTTTTTTAAACCTAAATTACGTCACGACCAATCACCGAACACTAAAACCGCTTAAGAAAATTAACACCACCAACCACGCGTATCATCTACTCTAAAATCTCTCCCGAGCTTTAAAAATATTTAAAGTTTCGTTTTCCTTACCTTTCCCACAGCACATACACGACGCCATGTTGGCAAACCCAAACGACCTTGACCCGCAAAATAGAAATCCACAACGAGGCTCGAGCGGAGTAACAAAAGAGACGCTCCCCGGCTCCCTCGTCTTCTTTTTCCGAGTCTTTCAAGCCTCGAGCTAAACTCAAGACAGCAGTAAACAAACTCACCCACCTCACCTCTTTCTCACTCACTCTTAAATGACGTAAACCAAACACGTTAAAACCATAAAAGAATATACAGCGTACTTTTACACATATAAAAACTTAAAAACGGGCGAGAAGAGAATGAGAAAAATATTAAGTGTCAGGCACCTATATTTTATTATTATTTTTATTATTATTATTTTTAAAAGTTTTATTTTTCATTCATTGAGAGTTATTATAAAAATTACATCTCGAGATGAAAAATGTTTGTGGTTAAGAAAGGAAAAAAAAAAGATTTTTTTTTTTCGTCTCCTTTCAAAATGAGTAAAAACTGAGAGAAAGAGTTTTGTGTGATTTCGAGCGGAAGAATCTCAGTGAAGAAAAATAACAAATAGGCATAAAAAAAATAAATAAAACAAATGCGAAAGGTGCACGTTTTCTACCGAGCGTGGAGGATTCAAAATGAAAAGACGTCAATCATCAATCGTGTAAACTCCGAACCACAAATCAAGTCATAAAAAGGGAAAAAAGGAAGACTATACACAATATAAACATAAATCCAATTCAGTTTTTTTCCTACTCATGCTTTCACTTCACAAATGACGTCATACAATGACGTCACAAAAAATTTATACCAATTTTTTTTTTTGAAAAATATATTTAATTTAACTTAGCGATTAAAAATAAATAATTTTTGTCGATAATCAAGCGTAGATTACGACTGAAAAAAAAAATTTAATCGAGGTGCGGGAGTTGGGGAGTCGAACCCGGGACAATTGAATAAATCATTCGATTCTCGTCTATTTTCCCCAATATCCCAGGTGGCAATTTTCAACCGCGATTATCGTTTCAACCGATTCCCCACAAAAGAGACCACTGGAATGATAATAATAAAAAAAAAAAAGTTATTGGAAATAAGAACGCTTACTTTTCTCCGCCCCGTCGATCTCCTCCATCTCTCTCTCTCTCTCTCTCTCCTTACAATTTTCTTTTCCGAATGTCATCTGATTTTTACCAACAAATTTTATCACCCAAAATTCCTTCACTCATTCATAGAAAAAGTGGAACGTAGCCAAAAAAAAAAAAAATATCACCCTATTTTTCTATTTTTAGGCCTAAAAAAAAATTATTTTTAATTAAAGTTAGTCAACTTTAAAGATAAAAATTAGTGGTATAGAAGTTTAGCGACCTCGTGCTGATGGTGGAGCGAAGACGATTCTCAATCAGAAGCGGGGGCGAAATTGCGTGCCCATCACAAGAAGGAACGGCAATTTCACGACTAATTAGAAATGCGGGCTACACTTAAATTGTATCAAGTCTCCCAAAACCACCCAAAACTAGATTAACCAAATTAGCTAAATTAACACTGTCCTCTCTTGAGAGAACCAGGTGAGATGAATCGGAGAGAACGGGCGTTGAGGAAAGTTAAAGTGGACACTGATAAGAAAAATCGCCGTTAACTTTTCCCCATTAAATTTCTTTCAAGCATGGTGGATAAAAAAAAAAAAAGGTTAAAAAAGACGAAAAAAAAAAAAAAAAAAGTTAAAATTTGTTCGGTTGGTAAATCCTCAACTTAGAGAGAAGATTCGAAAGGAATCCCTCTAGAGAATTTCCTTTTTTTTTTTTTTTTTTTTTTTTACTTGGATCTGGTTCTTGACCTGTTCAGGTGGACGTCGTAATTTTTTACCCCCTCAATTTATTTCCTAAGCCACTGAAACGTTTGATTGAACTCGCGTCTTTAAAAAAAAAAAGCTCCAAAGTCGAAAAATCCCAAAAAAATAGTAACACAAAAATATCACCAAAATTCAACTTTAAATTCAATAATTAAAAATCATCCGATCACCCGCTATTACTAATCTCGCCCGCAGTAACACGTAAATTAACAACCCGATAATCGCATCAAAATCAATTTCCAACTAACAAATTGCCGAATAAATTACCACCGATAACTCCCACCCCGCGTAACGCCATTCACCTTTAATCCAGTTTCTCCCTTCTACAATTCCCGTCACAGATCACCCATAAAAAAGGTAACTTAAAACTAATCACACCTGAAAAAACCGTTTACAAAAAAATTGATAACCCCATCTTCGCTATCATCAGTCATTTAAAACCTCCTCCGTCGTTTAACATTCTTCCCCAGTCATCCATAGCCGAGTAAAAAGTTGTTGAGCAATTTCCGGGAGGTATCGACGCACTTTGACACACCTGACACGCGACGCGAGCCTCTAAAATGAGCTCATCATCTCACCTCTCGCGGATTGGGAATTGCTTTCTCGCTTCTATCAAACGAGCGCACTCTTCCCGCGTAAAATTCACCTCGCGTTCAGAAACGCGCGTCGTTTGTACACCGCAAAAATTTTTTTCACCTCCAGATTTATAATATATATATATATATGTTTATATTAAAACTTCAACGTTTATTTATGAAAATAAATAATACAAAGCTTGATGTTGTTGTTATCTACGAGTGTTGAAAATGTTGAGATGCAAAAATGACGTCATTCGTTCGAATTACAAATTGATTCCGTTGCAGATTGATGACCACTCACGCGGGATTAGCTCGCGATAAGATCGAAATTTATTACTCGCGTTCGCGCCAATCCCCGCCGCTTCTTCGCAAACCGCAGAAAAATAGAAAATAAAACTCGTGACTCATCAAAACCGAGTATTTTCAATCTTTATAATTCGAGATCCGAAAACCGCGTTAATATCTCCGAGACTTGACTTTAATTCAATTATTCACTAATTGTATAAAGTGAGATAAACTCGAGCTAAGCTCGCGGATTTCACTCGAATAACTAAAACACCCTATTAAGCAAAATGTACTTTCATTTACATTTACTTACATACATTTCAGTCGTTGGAAGAAAAATCGACAAACGCCGAGTGAAAAACGACTTTAATTATCTCCACCGGGTTAAACCCAACTCTCAAAGCGCGATTAATAATTTCTCTCCTTAAAATACAGTACAAACAAACGACGTCAAAGACAACTTTAACCGGGAACACATTTCCAAATAACTACAAACTTGTCGGTGGTTTAGAAAGATTTACCAACGCGTTGAAAACTCTCGTTACACGTCATAAACAACTCTACCGTCGTTGGCCGAGATAAGCCACTCTCGAGCACGAATCCGCCGTTATCCTCATCTTGACCTCTCCTCGCACCTCTTTGTATCCAACACTAAGATAAAATATCAGGTAAAAATATTCCACTTTTCCAAAACATTTCAAAGGCCTTTAAATTATTTTACCAGAAAGGATATTTAGGTGTGAATAATTAACGCCTTCTCGAAACCAAAAGTGCTCGTTTCCCTTTTAATCACCGATGAGAACAATCGCGTCCGAGAAACGAATAAATACCACCTAGAAAATAACCGCGGGTTGTTTATTTCAAAACACGAGCACGCGTGGTAATAAACAAAAGCGCTGTAGGACGTGTAACAACTCGCGTTGACTACGAATCGAGTGTGGTTAAACCTTAAAACTTAAAACTCAAACACGGGTTTAGATATAAAAATCACAAATCGAAAATATATCTAAGTTAAGAGGGCGTTGACTGAGAGTAAAAATATCAGAAAATAGTTCAAGCTGAAAGACAGAGATAATACTTCTCTCTTTAAGGTACCTATATAAAGGATATCCTGTCTCGTGTTTTCTCCAAAACACGAAAAAAGTTTCAGATCGACGTTAAATGTTTGATATCAAACATCACGAGTAACGCAGAAAAATAACGCAGTTTCACCTCACGACAGTCGACGTTCACGTCTGTCGCTCTAACCAGGTTTGTCTCCTCCGAGATTCAAAATTGGACGCCTCAATGTCGTCCCTCGAGCAAACGAAACGGAATCTTCTCTCCAACCCCCACCACTGAAAAAAAAGAGGGGGGAAAAAAAAATCCAAACCAAATGTTGTGTACCACACACACACTTGAATGACCAACGACACATCAAACGTCGTCGCGTCTCGTGTCGAAATGATATTATTAACACATCAAAACGCACTCGCTTACTTACTCCGAGAAAACGCGAGAGAGAGACGAGATGATGTCGTTGTTGTTGTTGTTTATCTTACATCGGTACCAAGTATTTTGGCAGTGAAGCTAACCCGCAGGGTGCGCTTTTTTGTCCACATTTTCTCGCTGTCAACTTTCTCAGGAAAAATTTACAAGGGTAAAGAAGAAACGTCGTGGATTACGTATTTTCGGTTAGACGGTGAAGAAAAATTTGGGACAAAAATAGAAGGTTAATTTGCATTGAGGAAAAGTTAATTTTCAGGTCGATAAATCTTTAATTACGTGAAAGGAAAAGTCACGGTTCAATTTCAGGGCATCGAGAGGACAATCCAATCGACCATAACAGCTCGACCTCTGACTTTGGAGATGAAAAGAAGGGAACAAACAAAAGATCAGTTCAAGGATCAACGCGCAGCGTTGAATCGATTTAATTCTCGCGTAAACCACCACCCGAAAAATGCCAGAAAAGTGCCAACATGGAAAGAAAATACTCGATTTAAGTGACGGGTCACGGAGAAAGTAAGAAAAATTTCCCTTTCTTTTCTGTCTTTTTTCAATCAAATTGAATTATTATTCATTGTGATAAAATTTGAACTCTCGCGACGCAAGAAAATTTTCGGTGAACTGGGGTTTAGAAAAATTCTTCGTCTTTTTAATTTTATTTTACTTTACGGTATATTTGAAGACGAAGAGTTCACGAGTGTCACCTCGACATCTTGCGGATAAAAGCAGCCTTCTTTCTCCCCCGAACAACTTGATTGCTATCGCCGTGAACGCCACCTGTCGCGCATAACCAACGGCAACGGTATCAACGTTGTATTTTTGATTACACTCAACGAGTCTTGGATTTTAAATTGTAAATTAAACCATCCCGCCTTAGGCCTAACATAAACGCTATCGGAGTATGTAACAAACCCGATCCAACTCATCTTACTATAATTAACAAATTTTTCTTTAGAATTTTTAAGAAAAATCTTTAAAAAATATTTTCCAAGTTAATTAAAATTTTTCTCACTCACCGCAACTTTAATTTAACCCTTTTGTTAAATTTCAACCAAATTACAAAATACAAATAACATCGAATAGAATCACGTGACCGCAAAAGTTCAATGACACCGATTCCCACGTGAGTCGATGTTTACAACGCAATCAATGAGACGCCTACAAATCTCAGCTCTAAATCCTAAAACCGAGCAACACGTGTCGTCTTCGACTTCGATACCAAAAAAATTTTCACCGACCACACTCAATTTTTTTTTTGTCTAAATAAAAATAAAAATAAAAATCCACCACGTGATGACTAAAAAAACTCACCTTGACAGCAAACGCACTTTTTCCACATCCAAACGCAAATTAAGTATCCACGAGGAGAACGCCCACTCCCCGATTCACTCTACCAGTCGCCCACGCATTTCCTCGTACGGGGCAGGTGAGTGCGCGTGAGGCGGCGGCAACCACCGCCCCATTTCGCGCGTGCAACTGACGCCAGGGAAATGGCGGGAACGGAGCGCCAACGTTGATGACGTGGGTACGCGTAGGTGGCGCTGATGCGAGAACCAACGAACGAACAACCGACGATTGACCGCACATCAAATTTTTTTTTACACGTAAAAAAAAAAAATCAAAATCAAAATCAAAAATAAATAAAAACACTGCGGAAATTCATCACCTCGTTTGACGTCACACCGAGTCGTCAAAAAAAAAATTTCTTCCTCTCACCTAAAAAAAAATTTTTTTTTCTCTCTCGGTTAGCGAGTGGGTAAAAGGGTTTCCATTGTACGTGTAAAGGGACAACGCCCTTAGACTCGCATTGACCACTCAGTTCGTCGCATCCTCCCACGCGCAAGTGACAGCTGCAGGAAAGGACGCAGTGTATTCATATCCGGGAGCGTTCATTCCGGCGCGCGCTCCCGTTATTGATTCGTCCCTCGATAGGGCTCCGTGAGGAGCGGTCCAAATTTAGAACAAATCCACCAAACGAGTGGATGAGAGAGGTCTCTCTCTCTCTCTCTCTCTATCTCGCTTCGTTCTACTTTTCAATCATGCCCAATCAATCACACTTTGAGATCGCCTAAACGCAAACGCGCGTTTTCTTTCTACACTACCCCCGCTGTCGAAAACTCGAATTCGGTGTTCCTTAATTATGAATGACATCAAAGGTCACGTGGAATAAACTCTGTCAAGTAAAGAGGAAAAATCGACCTTTAAAAATTTTTCAAAACGTCAACACCGTCGGTGAATTAATCAAGAGAACTAAACTAAATTCAACAAACCCGCAGTCGCGTCCTCTGACGATGAAATTTTCAGACAAAATTCAATTTTGTTTCAAACTAACGAAAAAACTTAACCAAAAAACTTAAGAAAAAAAAAAAGATTTATCTTGCCTTTTTCCACTCAACTTCACTCACTAAAGAACTTCTCCTTCCTTTATCAGCGATCTCGTTGACATTCTCCCACAGCAAACAAATTTCTCTCACTAAGTAAAGCGAGACAACCAACTCGAGTAGAGGTATTTTAAATGCAAAACGAGTCTCGTCACGTCGACCTCATTCCCACCAATGTTACGACTCACTTTTACCCAAACTCAACCAATTGCCCAATTGGATTTAAGATCGAAACAACAACGACACGACCAAACAACTTTCATACTATACAATATACATCACCTAAAACTTTCACAAAATAAATAAATAAATGACCAAACCTAAAACTCAATTTTCAAACTCAAAACTAAGACGTTCCATCGACGATAAAAACCGAACGCAGTATTAAATTTAATTTACAAACCATTCAAAATCGAATAACTGTCGTGTAATAGAACTCATTAGCTCGACAAGCAAATCGGCAGGAGAATTGAAGCCATGAATCGTCAATGCGTGTTAATTACATTAAATAACGTGGCGTCATCGATCGTTCGTTCAAGTAGAACCCAAACCCCCAACAGAGAAAACCGAAGCGAACAAGATTTTTCTCATCTTCAAAACGAGGCTGAAACGAGAAGTCTCATCCTCTCTCGCGTTGAGATGATGCGAGTCGTCGTATAAACAAAACGATAACTTCACATTAACTCGCAACCAAGTGTGCACCGTTTCGAGTTCAAGATGCAATTACGAGACTTCCTCTTTTCAAAAATGACGAAAACCAAATCGATTATCACCCCCTTTAACCCCCTTCAAATTACATCACCCGAACCTCAGAATAAAATATCCTCCATTAAAATTTATTCCATTATTATTTTTTCATTTTTCGACTGCATTCTGTTACCGAAAAAAATAAAAATTGCGGGTCAACGAACCATTTTCGTGTGGGTAACTGAAAATACATTCGAAGGGGGATTTGCCGCCCACATACGCCATCTAGCGTAGCTCAACGACTAATCTCTCGCATCGTTGTATCAAACTGCCCCGGGATAAACATTTAAGGATGTGGAAATAAAAGCTCAACACACGACGAAGAAAAGAGGAGAAAAAAAATTATATGAAATAAAAATAAAAATAAAAAAACTCTGTCGTCATTTCTCAACTCTTCTTTTTTTCCACCGAGGAGTATCGATCAAAAGCGAAACGCTTAAAGATCCACTTTAAACGCTAGTTTAAGAAAATGTTGATATGACTGATAAAACTCAACGGAATGATAAATTACCTTAATTAGTTACCATGGGAAAAGAAAAAGTCCTTAGAAATTTTTTTTTGGAATTTTTATGACGTCAGTCGATGTGTAAATAGAGCGTGAATTTTTTCACGATAACGAGTTGTATAAAAAATAATTTTTTGTATTTGTTTTTCGTATTTTATTAATATCTAGAAATAGAAATAGAAAGAAAAAGTATGAACATTTTATTTACAAGAGGAAATGAGATCGTCAAACTCAGTAAAAACCACTTTCACGCACTCGCTCTACTCGTTTCTCCCTATCAACCAAAATTTATTCCTACTTTTATAAAAGAACGCCACTTCGCTCCCCGCACCCTCTCCATCTTCACCCTATGCTCAGTGTGACAACTCGAGTTTTATGAAATCTCGCTTCCGAGAATATCTCTCGTTCCAACTCACAAACACATTTTCCCTCGTTAATCTCAACACACTTCTCTCAACAAACCTAAATAAGAGTAGACGAAATCTCATCTTGATATTGGACTCTCCAACTCACTTTCCACACCGCCCGCCCTCTGTCTGCAAAATTCAAAACCCCAAAAAAAATAACAAAAATATATTCTCTTAATTTTCTCACCTTAAAAAAAAATTTTCTGCGGGTGGAGAAGAAAAAATCCTACGAGAAAAGATTAAAGCGTGTTGTGCTGAGAATGCAGTTTATATTTTACAACATCCAGATGGCGCTGCTGGATTTCGCGGAAAACCGACATGGCGAGGATGAAGATGAAAAAAAAACCAAAACCACGGGGATATTACCGAATCAAATGTCTCTTCTCCTAAAATGTGCTGAATCTCGTTTCACCATTCAACGTTACACACGCACGCGCACAAAAAAAAAAAAAACACCCGTCATTGTAAACCAAATTTTATAGCACGAGTTTTCAATTTTTTAACTCCCCTCAAAATAAAACCGCAGTAAAATAAAATTTTTATATCCTACCTGGAATGACGACGAGCGTGTTGTTCGTCCAATTTCTGTAATGACTCGGATCCGGAGTGACGCTCCGCGGTTTGATCACATTGTGCCATCCATTCGGATAAATTGTATCGACTCCGTTCACCGTTTTCACGCTCCCTTCGCGAATTGTACCCGCATTCGCGCATCCGTTCCCCACAAAGGTCACTCGTCGATCGGCGAGAGGGCGCTGATACTGGTCAACGGTAGGTCGTCCAGAAAAAGTCGCTCTCAGCCCGCCGGGAGCCGAACGTTGAAAAGGCGACGGTTGAAGATGAGTTTGCGGAGTTTGGTGACCGCGAAGGGGCACGCTCAGGGTCCCCGAAGATCTTTGGGGAACGGGCGGCGGTTTTTGGCGCAATATCGGGGCGCTCTTAGGAGCAGAGCGTTCGAATTGCTCTCGGATTTCAGCTACCGATGAATTTCGACGCGAAGCTGCGTTCGGATCTCTGTTCAGCAAACTCGTGCATCGTTGAATATTCATCGTAACCTGTCAATCAAAAATGAAAATTCATGATTAAATTTACTTTTAATGATGAAATTTTCCTACCCGACATCAGATAAAAAAATTTATGTATATAAAGTCAATTTTAAGAGCAAATATTGTGATATAAATCACACAAAAGAAGAATGTCGACTAAACCGGAAAATTTTTTTTTTGTGTGTTACAGCCGAACGACGACACTCGATAGCGGAAGAAAAACAAAAGAAACCATCCATCAAAATCAACCTCATTTTTCAGTCCTACACCGTAAAATAACGTCTCGTCTCCGGGGTCATTCCAATCAAAACTGCGTAACATTAGTTTTGAATGGCGTGTCATATGTAATAACGGTTAATGGCGGATTAACATTTTATGTTGTTGTTGAGAAGTAAAGGGGAATTTTGCACAAATTTTATGCTAATTTTGTTTTCTATTAGCCGCAATTTGCGGAGAATTTTTTTTAATTTTTATTATTAAACGAGTTTACCAAAACCACGAAGCTTTAATGTGTGATTAAAATGTAGTCTCGCGAGACGGAAAATTCCAACGTTTTGACGGATTATCCATCAAAGTGTAATCTAAAATTATCCGTAATGATTTCAACGCTGCTTTATTGCTATCTTGTAAAATATATAGTCTTTAAAACTTGTTCAAGTAAGCGTGCGCGAATAATAAATTTCACGTTAGCAAGAAAGAAAATACTTTTTCTTCTATGTACACTCATAAATATTCAAATATTTCAATTCGAAGATTAATTTTTTTTCCTTCATCCACGACGAAACTCTACAATATTTTATTTAGTTATTTATTACTATCTGCGTTTTAAAACAAATAAACATGTGGTGAATAAAACGCAGGTACTCAAATATTTAAATTTCTTAAAACCAGAAATTTTCTGTAAAATCGCATTAACTTAAATTTAAGATCAAAATTAAAAAATTAAAGAACGACAATTTAACGTTCGATAATATAAACTACAAAACATAAAATTCGCTTAATTCGAAATTCAACCGAGCGTTCAGAGCGCGTAAGCGCTCCAGGTAAAGATCAGACGAACACCTGGCACAACACCGGGACGTATTCATAAGCGCTACAGGTCAGTGGCGCTAACAGGTATAAGAGCTAAAAACCAAGCATTGGAGCTAAAAAAAAATTTAGCTTTAGAGCTAACTGTCATTTAAGCTAACTGTTAAGAGAGCTAACTGCCGTA
>JAQIWS010000055.1:0-71711 GCA_034696085.1 Stigmatogaster subterranea
ATAAAATGTGGATATCCATTTGCATAACCAGTGAAAACTTCTGGACAAACATATGGTGATGGTGATGGTGTTGGTATGTTTGTAGAACTGCTGTTGTGCAAACTGAAAACACGATCTATATAACGGATGATTTTCTTAAGATTTTGTTGAAGTTCTAATATTTCAGCACGAGATACAATATCTTCAGGTTGTTGTAGATACAAAATGACATCTTGTAGAGATTTACTTATGTTCATGGTCGGGTTATGGTCATTGGATTCGTCGTCTTTTGGTGAAGAAGGTGTTAAGATCCATATTGATATTGACAAGGTGATTAGCAATATCAGCCTTATAGCAAATTTACTTCCTTTCATGAGTTCAACCTGTAGAATAATAAAAATAAAAATTGTTACTGTTTGTTACTGCAGAAGAATTACTTTGCATTTTACTCAATTGGAAAAACAACGATATAAGAATTATTGGGAAAAATCGTGTGGTCAAATTAACCCTAATGTTGTAGGAAAACAATATTGAGCGTGCACAAAGCGACCTAGGTTTATGCTTATTTTGGTTGTGTGCAGAGATTGTTGCAACAATGCAACCTCGCAGAAATATCTGCACAACAATAATTTTACAACAAAAAAGAAGAAATTTATTCAATTTTCTTGTATACCACACGATTTTAAGCACTACCAACAATAATCAACAATGCATCACACCTCTAAACGATAATTCTAGATAATCAAAAATCAGTTCATTAAATTCCATCATCAGTTAATTAAGCTTCTCTACAAAAAATTTAAACGCAAATTCTAAATAAATTCAAATTGAAAATTTCCATCAGGTGCGAACTGATCTAAACACGCGTGATGACCTGGTATTATACAAGGTAAAAAAGCAGCATACAAATCTTTGTTTACATTATACCAGTCATTGACATGCCTTAAATATTCAGTTCCATACAAATTCCTTGCAGTAAATCCAGGACTAGGTGGAGCATACACCCACACACCCTTAATTTCAACCAAAGTTGGCATTCTAACAAAAACATCTCCCAATCCACAAACATCTGCAGTCAGTTTATCAAGAGGAAAAAATTCTATAAAAGCATCCGGCGTAGAAACCTTAAAAAAACCTTTGGTCTTCGCGTGTAAATCATTAATGAACACTTTTCCATTTTCATTACTTAAATTCAACTCTTTTGAGAAAAAAGGTTTGTCTTTGGCATAATAAGTTCCATCGCCGTCAACATCCCAAGGGATGATATTTCTCAGTTTTATTGCTCCCAAGAGTGTCCCTCCTTCTATTTGATATACAATATCATGTCGTACACAAAATTCGTGAAATTGTTTCAAACCGTTTACAAAGGCGTCCATGCAACACAAAGGCATCATAAAACTCATAGTTCCTCCATTTAATTGGTTCGGGGAGCAACCTAGATTGCTCTCTTTGCAAGTAAATTCATGAGTTACTCCATTGGGTAGTATAATCCGGTTTATAGATAATTTTTGAATTAATGGCAACCACGTTGATTTTTCAATCACTCTTAAAACTTCACCTGGATCAGTTGACATATACATTGCATCTGGGCAGTTTGCAATCAAAACTGATGGTGATTTTATCTTCAAAAAGAAATCTTCAAATATAATTGCTTCGCTTAGATTTTTATTGAATTTGTGTTCTTTTAAAAAATCTGTTTTAGCAATAAACGAGCCGAGTAAATGATCACAAATCATGCATTCGTTTATTGAATGTCTGTAACCATCTTTAAATTCCAAGACGTAATCGATTAATCTTGTTTGGTAACACCCAACTTGCCAATGTCCAGTTTCATTTCTAACTGATCCACCAACGATTTTAATCCTGGGATCAACAGCGAACACACTAACTTGTCGTTGCAAATTCGTAAACCAATTAAAATCTTGCAAATTTCTTCCTATCAATATAAACGGCGTCGTAACTCGAGCTACCAATTTGTTCCAGATTTCTCCACGCATAATCCCTGATGGAAAATCTATTATTCCTATATTATCAGGCAAATCTTGCCTGGAAATGGTCATGC
This sequence comes from Stigmatogaster subterranea, assembly GCA_034696085.1. Lineage (NCBI taxonomy): Eukaryota > Metazoa > Arthropoda > Chilopoda > Geophilomorpha > Himantariidae > Stigmatogaster > Stigmatogaster subterranea. Next base: position 2,042 of record JAQIWS010000055.1, read on the forward strand.
ACGATGATTCATCTGGTATTGCAATAACTATTGGATTTGTTAATTTATCTCTTCTGAATGAGTTCAGCAACGTCTCCAATTGATTGGAGCAAAAATTGTCGTTACTGAAGAGTAAGACAAGAGTAAGTACTTCGTGAATTGGACTTAAAATTTCACAGGTATGTTGTTTCCAGGTTCCATTTAAATAATACGGCCTCCCAATTTTACCTTCTATGAATGTCTCTGGACAGGAGTAAGGCGATGTTGGTTTGCTCGAAGATGCTTCCTTGAATTTATACGAGTCATCGATTAAATAGATGGCATCTTTAAGGTTTTCTATAAGTTTCAATTTTTCAGCGTGTGATGCGAATTTTTCAGGTTGTTGTAAAAAAACCATAATTTGTTCCAGACCTTCAATTACGTTGCTCTTCGCGTTGAAATGAATTGGTGTTAAATTATACGATTGCGTTGAAGGTAAATAACGCCTTGATATATATAGTATTAACAGAACGCCTGTCACGAATATTATTCCACGATTTTTATAGCGTTTCATAGTTAGTGCCTAAAAACGAGACAAAAATATAAATATTTAATACAATTTTGAAATATTTAGTGACTAATGGATTCAAAAATCACAATAACTCTAACTAATTAAAACATCATTTCAACAAATAAAACGAGTAACTTTTTAACAACATTTAAATTACTCGCATCTGCAACCTCAAATTTAATTTTTTTTCAACCTTTAAACCGTCACGTATGTCACGCTAGTCGTTTTTACACTCCTCCAAACAACACAGCGGTATTAAATAACTTTCGATCTCATCACTACGTATTAAACTTCAACACAGAATCAAATGGACAAGAGATAATATTCAAATCACACATCTTAATAAAATCATTTCATACCAACTTCATACCAACGAACTTCGTCTTCGTATAAGTTCGTCTAATTTCGTCTAAATCCTTAGCAAAACTCATTACATCAGGACAATTTTCCACATTACTGAAATCCGAGATTTTGACTCTCCAGTAGAAATCCTCGAATTAGACACTCGTACAGCAGATAACGTTTCATCAAATCGGATTGTGAAGAGTGTTGTTAAGTGATCGCTTAAATCACGCACTCCGCGCAGAAATAATTGCACAGCAACATTAATTTCACAACATAAAACAAGAAAATTATTGTTCAGTTTTATTTTGTACTATATTACTGTACTCGATTCTAATCACACCCAATGCTGCATAGCACCAAAAGATTTTAAATAAATTCAAATTGAATACTTCCATCAGCTTCAAACTGATCTAAACACGCGTGATGATTTGGTTTTTTACACGGTAAAAACGCACCAGTAACTTTATACGGATCATACCAACCAATTCCTAAACTATACCAACTATTAACATGTCTTAAATACTCAGTTCCATACATATTCCTTACTGTCAATCCAGGGCTAGGTGGAGCATACACCCACACACCCCTAATTCTAACCAAAGTTGGCATTCTAACAAAAACATCTTCCAATCCACATACATCAGCAGTCAGATTATCAAGAGGAAAAAATTCTATAAAAGCATCCGGCGTAGAAACCTTAAAAAAACCTTTAGTCTTCGCATGTAAATCATTAATTAACACTTTTCCATTTTCATTACTTAAATTCAATTCTTTTGAGAAAAAAGGTTTGTCTTTGGCATAATAAGTTCCATCGCCGTCAAAATCCCACGGAATGATATTTCTTAATTTTATTGCTCCCATAAGAGTCCCTGCTTCTATTTGATATAAAATTCCATGTTGTACACAAAATTCATGAAATTGTTTTAAACCGTTGGCAAACGCGTCCATGCAACATAAAGGCATCATCAAACTACCACTTGCTTTATATAATTTATAGCAGCTTAATTTGCTTTCTTCGCAAGTAAATTCGTGAGATACTCCATCTGGTAATATAATCCGGTTTATAGATAATTTTTGAATTAATGGCAACCACGTTGATTTTTCACCTACTCTTAAAACTTCACCTGGATCAGTTGACATATACATTGCATCTGGGCAGTTTGCAACCAAAACTGATGGTGATTTTATCTTTAAAAAGAAATCTTCAAATAAAATTGCTTCTCTTAGATGTTCATTAAATTTGTGTGATCTTAAAAAATCTGTTTTGGCAATAAACGGACCGAGTAAATGATCACAAATCATGCACTCGTTCACTGAATGTCGATAACCATCTTTAAATTCCAAAACGTAATCGATTAGTCTTGTTTGGTAACATCCAACTTGCCAATGTCCAGTTTCATTTCTAACTGATCCACCGACGATTTTAATCCGTGGATCAACCGAAAACACACTTAGTTGTCGTTGCAAATTCGTAAACCAATTAAAATCTTGTAAATTTCTTCCTATCAATATAAACGGCGTTGTAACTTGAGCTATCAATTTATTCCAAATTCCTCCACGCAAAATCGATGATGGAAAATCCAGAATTCGTATATTTTCAGGCAAATTTGGCTTTGAAATACACGATGACTCGTCTGGTATTGCAATAAATATTGCATTTTTTAACTTTTCTCTTTGGAATGAGTTCAGCAATGTCTCCAATTGATCGGAGCAAAAATTATCGTTACCTAAGAGTAAGACAAAAGTAAGTACTTCGTGAATTGGACTCAAAATTTCACATTTATGTTGTTTCCAGGTTCCATTTAAAAGATATGGCAACCCATTCTCAGCTTTTGTAAATGTCTCCGGACAGGAGTAAGGTGATGTTGTTGATTTGCTCGAAAATGCTTCCTTGAATTTATACGAGTCGTTGATTAAATAGATAGCATCTTTAAGTTTTTCTATAAGTTTCAATTTTTCAGCGTGCGATGCGAATTTTTCAGGTTGTTGTAGAAAAGTCATAACTTGGTTCAGATCTTCAATTATTTTACTCTTCGCGTCGAAAAGAATTGGTATTAATTTAAATGACTGTGTCGACGTTAAATACCATGTCGATGTTAATAATATTAGTGTAAGACCTATGATGAAGAATATTCCACGATTTGTGTTGCTTTTCATGGTTTATGTCTAAAATGAGATAAAAATATAAAATTAAAACCAACTTTGTGATTTGTTTATTATGACATTTGAAGTTATAACAGCAATACAAATTCAAATTAAGTAATTTTTTATACATTTAGTAATAATAAAATATTTTTTTAATCAAATTTTAATCCTCAAAATCAAAACTAGGCAGAAAAAATTGTAAATTTCCATCACCGCTAAATTTATTAATACAAGCGTGGAAATTTTCATCAGGACAATCAACAAAATTTTTATTTTCATTCTCTAAATCCTGATCTTCAATTTCTGTCTTATATTTCCAATCACGCTCATGCCTTAAATATTCACCACCATATCGATTACGAGCGTATAATCCCGGATTAGGCACAGAATTCACCCACACGTCATCCCCAACATTTATTTTAGTCGAAATATTCTTTAATTCAACTGGTAATAAATAATCACTGCTGTTATTCGGCGCTAACTCAAATCTAACGCCACTCGAAGTCTGAATAACAACAAAACTTGAAATTATCTCAAATCCGTAGCCCATAGATTCAAAAATCCCACTCAAATTTAACCAATTAAAACCTAACTTCGGTAAATAAAACGCATAACCCTTTAAACCCCACCGTAAAACACCATGTCCTTTAACAGCACCCAAAATACTCGCATCCACGACTTCAAATTCCACTTTTTCAACTTCAAAAATATCGTGTATGGCACGCCAACCGTTTGTATACTCCTCCAAACAACATGGCGGCACTAAATTACTCTCGTCCACCTCACCACACGTTAAATTACTCTCGAAACAGTTAAAATTTAACACATAATCAAGTGGATACGAGATAATATTTAATTTATACATCCTAATAAAATCAATCCATACCGTTTTATCCGATATTCTTCTGGTTTCTTCAATATCCGTTGCAAAATACATCACATCAGGGCAATTTACCACAGCGCTGTAATCCGAAATTTTGACTCTCCAGAAGAAATCCTCGAATAAAACGCATTTGGATAAAGTTTCATCGAATCGGATTGTGTTAAAATATTCAGTCTTAGCTATAAAAGGTGTTGTTAAGTGATCGCAAAACATGCACTCGTTTTTTGAAACGTAGTAACCTTCTAAAAATTCCATTGCGTAATTGGCCATTGTAGTTTGGAAGCAACCGACTTTCCAATGTCCAGTTGAATTTCTCGCTGATCCACCAACGATTTTTATGTTGTTTTGAGTGCTAAAAACACTAAGTTGACGTTGAAGACGTGTAAACCACGTCCAATGATCTAAATCACGTCCAATTATCAAATACTGTGTTGTAACTCTGGAAATTAAGTCGTTCCAGATTTTGCCATCAGGAGTCAAAGATGTAAAACAGATTAATTCTACATTATTCAAGTTGAAATTTGAGTAGATGTCTGCGCAATGTCCGCTTCTAACTCCGATTAATATCTTCATCTCTGGATTTGATTTTTTAACTCGTTTTGATAATTGTAGATAGTCGCCATCTGTTGACGGATTTAGTAACAACGTGACGTGATGCTCGACATTAATTTTGTCGGTGCAGTTTACAATCCATCCTTTTTCGTAATGTGGATATCCGTAACTTGCGTTTGTAAATATTTCAGGGCAGATCAAACCTTCTTTCTGATTATTAACACCATCTTCGAACCCCGGATCCAAACGCCTCAATAAATTTGTGATGGCGTCTAACGTAAAAAAAGATGGCGGCTTGTTTCGTTGTCGTGCACGTTCCAATTGCGATTTAATTTCTGTCAACATGGTAGTTATTTCGCTATTTGTAAGTAGTATGCCTTCATCGTCGAGTGTAATGACGTCGAAATATAGTAGTAATAGACAACTTGATAGAACAATGTAGATTAATATAAAGATATTAATCGGCCATTGAAGAATATCACGTTTGTCAACCTGTATATTTAAAAATAAAAATTAACATTTTTGTTATTTGAGACTCTAACCATTAATATTTAATATTGTGTACATTATGACGGAACAATACTTATTTTGATACATTATGCATTCAGATTTTGTGACTATATAGGTACTCACGAATTTATTTCGTGTAAATATCATGTTTAAAAGTTGATATTGTAGCAAGCAATCACCAAAAAACGACGAGCATTTCAAGAAGCAAAGATGGAGTCTAAACAATCGACTAAATGAGCGCACTCTGGTAACAGGTAAAAGTGCCACATTATATAACAATAATTCAAACCTAACATTCAGTTACCTAAAAATCATATCTTGCAAATTATTAGCCAGGCATCTACAAGTATACAGTATAAGACAAACTTTAACAAAATTTCCCTTATGTCAACAAAAACTGCAAATTTCCATCAGCACGAAACCCATTTGCACATGCGTGAAATTTTGTTTTTGGACAATTATTAAAATGCCCAGCTGAATAATTACCATATTCATCAAGCCCTCCGTTGTGTCTCCAACTATGAGCATGTCTAAGATACTCAATCCCATACATATTCCTCGAATACAATCCTGGATTAGACACTGAATTAACCCAAACACTATTCCCTATTTTAACTTTAGTCTGCAACCCACTCAATTCCCCTGGTAACAACTTATTAGACAATTCGTACATCCCGTACACATCAATAATATTACCACGACCAGTAATAATTATAAAAAATTCTCTTGGCTTAACCTTCTCTGGTGCTAATTCCTCATTAAAATTATTCCCACGTGATGTAAACTCAGTTCTTAAACTAATCCACTGATCATATTGTTTATGCAGATGGAAGGAATCACTATCAAAATCCCAAGGGATAATCCCACGTAGTTTAACAGCACCTAGAGCAGAACCACAAATAATTTCATACTTTAAATTATATTTTTCACTTATGTTCTGGATGAGTTGTAGATTTTGAATTAAGTCTTCCAAGCAGCAAGGTGAAGTGAGGAAGTGTTGAGTCTTGTAATTGAATTCAGAACAATGGAAATTAGCATCTTCGCATGAAAATTTTAGTTTTGTAGTTGGTGGATAAGAAATTGTGTTTAGGGTGTATTGTTGAATAAAGTTTATCCACATTGATTTGGTATAAGTTCTTTGTTGTTCGTAGATATCTGTAGAAAAGTACATAATATCTGGGCAGTTTAGTGTGAGTTTACCAAGAAGTTTGACTCTTAAGAAAAAGTCTTCGAATAAAACTCCACTGTCGTAAGTTTCGTCGAATTTTAGTCTTCTTAAAAATTTAGTTGTGGTTAGAAATGGCGATGATATGTGGTCACACAACATGCACTCGTTTTTGGAATGGTAATAACCTTGTGTAAATTTCAAGTGGTAATTGCTCATTTTTGTTTGGAAACAACCAATTTTCCAATGTCCAGTTGAATTTCTCATTGATCCACCAACAATTTGAATATTTGTATCAATATCAAAAATACTAACTTGACGTTCAATTCGTGAAAACCACGACCAATGCTCAATATTTCTTCCTACCAATACAAAATATGTGTTTGCTTTTCCAACCAAAAAATTCCACAATTTTCCTTCGGTTGTTTCAGGATTAAGTTGATATTCTTCAACGTTAACAATGCCCAAGTTAGAATAAACTTGTTTACAGTTATTATGTCTACTTCCAATTAAAATCTTAATCTCTGGATTTGTTTTTGAAATTTCTTTCACAACTCTCCTTGAGTATTGATTGCAGTCGACATCTACCGGCGGAATTAGCAACACTGAAACCAGATGATCAACCTTAACTTTCCGTTTACAATTTCGTATCCATCCATTTTCATAAAATGGATGACCAGACTTTGAATCTGTAAATATTTCTGCACAAATTACACTTGATGCAGATTTATTCTTGACGTCACTGGTGATTATATTTGGATTAAGCTGGTTTAGGAAATAGTTAATGGTAACTAATGATGACGGTGAAGGACTAAGATTTCTTCGACGTGCAGTTTGTAGTTGTGATTTAAGCTCTATTAACTCGATGATCATTTGACGATAAATGGTCTTGAAGCCAGTTTTTGATTGTAGATTATCGTAAAGAATTGTAGTGGGATAGATGATCAGGCATAGAAGTACAATCTTGAATATACACCGTCGGTTCATAGCAGTCGGGATCCAAGTTTACCTAAAATTAATGTAATAAATTAAGATTAAATACTTTACTATAAATTGGTTGAGTTTACGTTCAGTGCTGGATGAAATCAAAATCATAAAATAAAACCGTGAAAAATATTAGAAATTCATTCTTTTCATAAATATCAGATTAGTGAAACATGTTTCATCAACAATCAAATTCACGCAGAATCATCTGGTGATGATTTATAGTACTTATTTTTAGTAACAATAAATTTTTTTTTGCACATTTAATCTAAACATTTCATTAATCCACCACTAAAAACCTTAATCTTACCCTTAAAACTCACTCACGTCATCAAAAACTGCAAATTTCCATCAGCACGAAATTTATCCGCACATCCGTGAAATTCTCTTTTAGGACAAATATGAAAATGTCCAGCAGAATAATTACAAAACGATGTCGTTTCTCCAATATGTCTCCAACTATGAGCATGTCTAAGATACTCAATCCCATACTGGTTCCTCGAATATAATCCTGGATTAACCACTGAATTAATCCAAACACTTCCCCCTATTCTGACTTTAGTCTGAACATCTCTCAATTCTCCAGGTAAAAACTTATTAGATAATTCATATATCCAAAATATATCCAGATAACCATCAGTAGGAGTATAAATTACAATATATTTCGCAGGCTTAATCTTTGGGTGTTGAGCTGATTTTGTATTAACCTTGCAACCACGTGAAATAAATTCAGTTCTTAGACTTTTCCACTGGCGATATTGATCTTGAAGATGGTAAATATCAATATCAATATCCCATGGGATTATCCCGCGTAGTTTAGCAGCACCTAAAACAGTACCACAGTGAATTTCATATTTTAAGTGTTTTTTTTCAGCTAGATTGTGGATTAGTTGTAGGATTTGGATTAAATCTTCTAAGCAACATGGCGGTTGAAGGAAATGACTTGTTTTGTGAACGTAGTCGGAACATTGGATTTTGGCATCGTCGCAGGAAAATTTTAGTTTTGGATTTGGTGGGAATGAAATTGAATTTAGGGTGTATTGTTGAATAAATTTTATCCACATTGATTTGGTGTAAGTTCTTTGTTGTTCGTAGATATCTGTAGAAAAGTACATAATATCTGGGCAGTTTACGATGAGTTTACTAAGAAGTTTGACTCTTAAGAAAAAGTCTTCGAATAAAACTCCACTGTGGAAAGTTTCGTTGAATTTTAGTTTTCTTAAAAATTTGGTTTTGGTTAGAAATGAAGATGATAAATGATCACAAAACATGCATTCGTTTTTGGAGTGATGATAACCTTGTGTAAATTTCAAGTGGTAATTGCTGATTTTTGTTTGGAAGCAACCAATTTTCCAATGTCCAGTTGAATTTCTCGTTGATCCACCAACAATTTGAATATTTTTGTCAATATTAAAAGTACTAATCTGACGTTCGACTTTTGCAAACCATGTCCAATGCTCAATATTTCTTCCCACCAAAACAAAGTTTGTTTTTGCTTTTCCAACTAAAAAATTCCACATTTTTCCTTCGGTTGTTGTAGGATTACGTTGATATTCTTCAACATTATCAGACCCTAAATCCAAATAAACTTGTGTACAGTTATTATGTCTACTTCCAATTAATATCTTGATCTCTGGATTTGTTTTCAAAATTTCTTTCACAACTCTCGTTGAGTACTGATTGCAGTCGACATCTACCGGCGGAATTAGCAACACTGAAACTAGACGATCAACCTTAAATTTCGGTTTACAGCGTTGTATCCATCCATTTTCATAAAATGGATCACCAAACTTTGAATTTATAAATATTTCAGGATATACGATGACTGGTTCAGAGTTGTTCTTGATATTTAAGTCTGGATTTAAACGTTTTAAGAAATAGTTCATGGTTTTCAGAGATGACAATGGCGGACGAAGATTTATTCCCCGTGCACTTTGCATTTGAGATTTAAGCGCAATCAATTCGATGATCAGTTGACGACGAATTGTTTCCGAGTTGGATTTTGATTGTAGAATACCGTAGAAAATCGTAGTTAGATAGATTAAACCGCATAAGAGTACAATCTTGATGATGTTCTGTCGCGGCATAGCAATCTTCCATAATCTATGATTACAGAGACATCTGGTGACCATTTATCGATTCAACTCATTTTTATTCAACAATTCAACTTACAACAATTTTTCTTAATATGTAAAATAGTTATAACTTATTTTAAATAAAAATATCTACAAAATTCAGTTATTTTATCAAAAACTGCAAACCTCCATCAAAACGAAATTTATTAACACATCCATGAAATTTCTTTTTCAGACATTTATAAAAACGTCCAGTTAAATAATTATTACTAAGATACTCAATCCCATACAAATTCCTCGAATACAAACCCGGATTAAACACTGAATTAATCCACACCTCATCCCCAATTCTAACTTTAGTCTGAACATCTTTTAATTCCTCTGGTAAAAACTTACTAGACAAATTATTAATCCCAGATAAATCCATATAATCACCATTAGGAGTAAAAACAACAAAATATTCAGAAGGCTTATCATTTGCATGTACTATTACACTAGTATTAAAATTACAACCACGTGAAATAAATTCATTACTCAAATTAATCCACTGATTATGTTGATTTTCAAGGTAGAAAACATCAATACCGATATCCCAAGGGATTATCCCTCGTAGTTTAACACCACCTAAAACAACACCAGACACAATTTCGCATTTTAAATTATTTTTCTCAGATAAATCGTGGATTAGCTGCACAGTTTGGATTAAGCTTTCTAAGCAACATGGCGGCTTGAGGATGTGACGTTTCTTGACTAGGTAGTTGGAACATTTGATGTTAGAATCTTCACATGAAAATTTCAGTTTTGGATTTGGTGGATAAGAAATTGAGTTTAAGGTGTAATGTTGAATAAATTTTATCCACATTGATTTGCTACGTAGTTTTTGTTGTTCGTTGATATCTGTAGATAAATACATAACATCCGGGCAGATTAAGCTGAGTTTACCGTGGAGTTTGGTTCTCCAGAAGAAATCTTCAAATAAAACTTCACTATGAAAATTGTCGTTGAATTTTAGTCTTCTTAAAAATCTTGTTTTGGTGATAAAAGTAGATGTTAGATAATCACAAAACATGCACTCGTTTTGGGAATTATAATATCCTGGAGTAAATTTTAAATCGTAGTTACTCATTTTTGTTTGGTAGCAACCGATTTTCCAATGTCCAGTTGAATTCCTCGTTGATCCACCTACAATTTCGATGTTTTCATCATTGCCAAACACATCTAGTTGACGTTCGATTCTTGAAAACCACGACCAATGTTCAAGATTTCTTCCAATTAACACAAAATTTGTTTTGACTTTTCCAACTAAATAGTTCCACATTTTTCCATCAGTCATTTCAGGTTTAAAATGGTATTCTTTAACGTTATCATATCCAAAATATAAATCTTTACACTTATTATCTCGATTTCCAATTAAAATCTTAACTTTCCGGTTTGTTGTTATAATTCCTTCCACAACTCTCGTTATGTACTGATTACAGTCGCCATCTAACGGCGGAATTAGCAACACTGAAACTAATCGCTCAACCTTAATTTTCGTTTTACTCGTTTTAATCCATCCTTTCTCATAAAATGGACGACCAAATGTTGAATTTGTAAATTCTTCTCGACAACCGACGTTTGGTTTGACGTCATTCGTGTTTAAATCTGGATTTACCCGTTTTAAGAGAAAATTAACGGTTTCCAACGATGATAATGGCGGTCGAATATTCCTTCGACGTGCTTTTTGTAGTTGCGATTTTAGCGCTGACAACTCGACTGTCAGTTCATGTCGAATAGATTTAGAGTGGGATTTTGATTGTAGATTATCGTAGAGGATTGTAATTGGATAGACTGCAATGCATAGTAATACGAATCTGGTTGTATATTTTCGCGACATCTCCACTTTGGACTTAAATATTGTCAATGAAAATAAAAATACACGGTTTTGTGACTGATTTTTTAACGTAAAAATTGTTAAACTTACCGTAGGTCTTGATTCAGAGAGATGTCGTTAAATATATCCTCGTAAAATGAGTAAAGACTCGGTGAAGGTTCTAAATTTTTAGTAAACAAAGCACGTAGAGACATCTGGCGACGATTTATCGAAACGATAAATAAAATATTTTGTGACGTAACAAAAATTTTTAAATCAGTCAAAAAAAAATTTGTGTATGTTTGTGTTTCCGCCTAAAAACTTCGCAACGCGTCGGGCGAATTTGATCAAATTTGGCGAGGATACTTCCGGCACAATTCTTAGCTCAGCCGCAGCAAAAAAAATCATTTTTCACACTTTTCAAACTCTTCCAGATTTTCCAAAATTTTAAAGAAAAATTGTACAAAAATTTCCAACTTTTTTTCAACTTTTTTTCGGTTTCAAAAGTTAGTAAAATTTTTCTTTGTAACAATTTCCAAAATATTTTCATCAATTTTCAATATTTTTCAACGCAGTTCCTGCATTGGTTAAATATTTCCCAAAATAGTACCAAAATTTTCAAGAAATTTCAAAACAGTATCCAAACGCTACAAAATTTGCGAACAACCCCCCTAGAGAGCTACCAGCGCCTCAGAATATACCTGAAGTAGGTTGAGTGCTTATCCGGTCAAAAGTCCGAGGAATTTCATAGGTTGGTTATCCGAAAAACATGCCGAGTCAGGTCACCCGCCTCGGCGTACTGCTCTGCGCACCGGTGAAAATTCTAAAAGTGGCCGGACTTCTGAGAAAATCCAGGAATAAATAATTTTGGTATGTCAGATAAGAACCATTTTTTTCACGTTTCTGCACACCCTATGCACATCATTTTTCCAATTTTTCCCACTTTTCCAACCATTTTTCACACTTTTCAAACTTTTCCAATTTTCCAAAATTTTAAAGAAAATTTGTACAAAAATTTTCAACTTTTTTTCGGTTTCAAAAGTCAGTAAAATTTTTCTTTGTAACAATTTCCAAAATATTTTCATCAATTTTCAATATTTTCCAACGCAGTTCCTGCAATGTTGAAACATTTTCCAAAATTCTTTCAAATTTTTCAAGAAATTTTAAAACAGTAGCCAAACGCTCCAAAATTTGCGAACAACCCCTTTCGAGAGGTACCCGCTCCTCAAAATATACCATGACCTAGGTTGAGTGCTTATCCCGTCAAAAGTCCGAGGAATTTCATAGGCTGGTTATCCGAAAAACATGCCGGGTCAGGTCACCCGCCTCGGCATAAGGCTCTACGCACCGGTGATAAATTCGAAAAGTGGCCGGATTTATGACAAAATCCGGGAATACGTAATTTTGGTATGTCAGATGGGTACCACTTTATCACTTTTATGCACACCCCATGCACATCATTTTCCCAATTATTTCCAATCGGGTTTCCAATTTTTCACATTTTTCCAACCACATATTTAATTTTTTAATCAAAAATCAATTCAAATTTTATTCACTCAATAATCAATATCATAAGAAAATTACTAAAGTTAATTTCTCTCATCCCCGAGAAGTTTTTTTTTTACGCACGCACCTCCGTATAAACGCAGATGAATAAAAACAAATTTTTTTTCCAAGTTTTTAACGTTTTAATGCATCCACAGAGCTTTATATACAAAAAAATTAATAAATGAATAAATTCACACGAAAACGGTAAAAATAAAATCTGCCGGTTTTGATGTTACATAATTAGTGATCGAGAGCATTAAACGTTATTCGTGTCGACTTTTTTAAACCCTTAACGCGACGAAACTGCAGTGCTTAGTGTTTTGTTTAATATTTTTCTTCCTAGTTCATTTAAATCTACAGTACCCAGAAGTATAAAATAAAGACACAGAGAACTATGGCTCCTGCTGCAGCTTTGGCGTACATCGATCGAAGGTTTAAATATCTCGCATCTTTTTTGTATTTTTGAGAGAGAATCGATAAATTACTCGCTTTGTTGTCCAGTTCTGCGAAAATAAAGAATTTTTAGGAACGTGTTTTTAAATGATTCAAGAATTGTAAAAATTTCACTTGTGAAATCCAAAAAATTTGAAATTTTTGGATTTTGAAATCCGTAAAATTTGAAATTTTTGATTTAGGTGCAATAAATGTTTAGATTTTTCAATTTGGAACCAAAATGTTAAAAATTTTGGTTAACTTTGAAAAATTTTGATTTTTGTATGCAGAAAATTAAAAATTTGAATTTTTCTTATTAAAAATTCACATTTTATATTTTTTGCATAAAAAAATCAAAATTTTTCAGTTATCCAAAATTTTTCAATTAAAAAACCCCAAAATATTTAAATTTCACTTTCCATACAAATCAAAAAAAATTTCCCACATCTTTCCAAAAAATTTTCCAAAAATTTTCAACTTTTAAAACGATTTTTTTTGGATAATCACAAAAACAAATTTTAATAAATATACCAGTGAGCGCCGTTCCTCTTTGTAACACATCATCAATATTTTGAACCATAATTCGTTGAACATCTTGAAGCTCCGTATTTAAAGTTGTTAAATTCCTCCGTGCTCTCGAATCCATAAACGATTTCTTCGCTTTCTGAATATACGTTTCTGCAAACCAAATACAAAAAAATTCAATAAATCTCATAAATTTAGCAAATAACACCAAAAATCTCACCAAACTCGATAAAACTGTAAGGTCTCGACACCATCGGAACTTTTTTCCCATACTGTGAATTAAATTCATTCTGCAAATCCTCCAAAAACTGAAACGCTAATCTCTTCGAAAACGCTTTTTCGGTTAAAACCAAATAACAAACTTCTTTTTCTATAATATAACTAACACAAAAAAACATCATAATTAACTACACAATCAAAATTCAAAACAAAAATTACAATATTTACTGAAATAAATAATTTCCAGTTTGAATAGAACACCGACTCGGAGACTGCGCGTTCAGTTTTCGAAATAAATTTTTGGCTTGGTTCTGATATTCCATTATGTTACGCCCATGCTGAAATATAATAAAAATATGATTTTAATTTAATTTTTGTTTCGAATTTTTTGACATTTATCACAAGTTTTTCACCTGCTCGTCTTCTTGTACTGAGGCAGCTAATGGAAGCCCGTCTGCTATTCTCGCTATCATTGTCATTAAAACCATTTTGGAGATCGAGTTAAAAATCTAGAAGAGTATGAAAATCTTTTAAATGCTTAGATAAGGAAAATTATGTTTTTTAGTCATCCAAATATCATCGCTGATGTGGAAAAGCGGACGTGGCGACGCTACGGAAACGGAATGATGACGTAGACGCCATTGTGATTTGAGTCGTTGTCAGTAGATGTCACTCCAAAAATGGACAGTAAAATATTTAAGTTGCTGTTTTTGAAAATATTTTGTTCTAAATTTTATGATTTTAACAGAAATTATTAATAAAAATAATTTTTAAAAATTAAGTGTAATATTACCCCTAAAAATATTAGTTTCTGTAGTTGTCGCTAGTGGCGGGTGGTGTTTTAAAAATGGCGGCGTCCGTTGTTTATAAATTTTCAAGAAATTTTCGTCGTTTTTCAACTGTTTTAACCGAAATTAAGACAGAAAATACTATTGAAGAACGTGATAGGCCATTAAGTGTAAGAATGAAGCAACATTCGCCACTTACAACGCAGGAATGGAACGATATTCGAGAAAACGCGATAAATTCAAATGAAGTCAATGAACTGAGTTTTAATTCTCGAGTGATGGGATTGTGTATTAATGAAAAAAATTTCATTACAGCTGACTCCTTCATGAAACACTTACGAAACAATGACGTAAAAGCATCTGCACCTATTTTAGCCAGATTTTTACGAATTTGCGGCGAAAACTACGTGTACTCTGGTGAAGATTTAATTTTAAAAACGTACAATCAACTAAAACAAACCACTCCAATCGTGGATTCAACTCTACTCGAACACGTAATATGTGGTTTGTCACGTACCAAGCTATGGAAAGAGTGTTTACAGTTATTAAACGACGTGAAGATCGCAACGCGACCTGGAAATTTATGTTACAACTTAATCGCAGCAGCTGCGTTTAAAAATCGAGAAGTTGATGTTGGATTGAGTTTATTACAAGAAATGGATGAGATTAATTTACCTCCATCGTCACCAGTTTTGAGAAATTGGTTAGAATCGTGTGGACGAGTTGATGAAAATTGTGGAGTAAACGCTGTTTTGGATTATCTCAGTGGCGTTAAGTATTATTTACCTACTGAAATTGCTGAAGATATTAAATATAAATTATCAAAGTAGGTAAAAAGTGAAATTTGAATTCAGAAATTTTACAAATATGATTTTTTTTCTATTTTTTGGTGTTTTTAGTCGTCAAAGCGATAAATGGAGTGGTGACTATGTGCAGATACCTGACAGGTAATTTATATTTATATATATATCAAAAATAAATTTGTAATGTTTAATTTTTTTTTAAAGTGGAATTTGTCCACGATGTTCGCAGTCGTTGAGAAAAATCGAAGTAAACGCGGAGGAAAAAGAAGAAATCAAAAACGCGGTTTTTGATCACGAAAGTTTTCTAAAAACGCCGAGTGGAATGTTGGATAATTTTAAGGAATTTTTAACTGAGAATAGTTCGTATGATGTAATAATTGACGGTTGGAATATCGCGTTGTGCACTAAGAAAAATAATTCCGATCTAATGGCTAAACAAGTAATCAAAGGATAAAAATTGTTTCATCGTGTTTATTATTTTATATTATGTTTGTTTTTATTTGCAGTTACATCGCGTAATTCACCAACTTGTTGAAATTGAAAATAAGAAAATTTTGTTGATTAATGTTAAGGAAATGTTAACGTGGCCTCGTTATTTTAAATCTTATATTCAACGTAACACGAGTTGTTATTTAACTAAAACTCAGTAAGCTGATTTATTTCGAATTTGTAATTAATTTGTCAGTTTTTATTAACATTTTTGTTAATTTTTGTTAATTATTTTTCTGGTTTTTCTTTATTTTAGACGGCACAACGACGCTTTATTTTTCTACGCACTTTTGTGTAACGACAGCAACACTTGTGAACCGTTAATTATTTCAAGAGATTTTATGTCGGAAAAAGTTTTCCAGTTTGAAGATAAACGTCTCAACGCGATTTTGCAAAAGTTAAAATGGAAATATCAAGTCAAATTTGAAATGATGCAAACTGGCGATGTGTGTTTAAAAGTAAATATATTTTTAATTCAAGTTTTTCATTGCAAAAATTTGACGTGGTTCTAAATAATCAATATTTCTAATTTGTAAATTTTTTTATTTTAACAGTCTTCAATGAATTTTCATCCATTGTCCCAAAAAACCGAAAATTTTATCCACATCCCGTGCACTGATAAAAAAGGACCATCGTTTATTCAAGATTTTCCCGAGAAATGGCTGTGTTTAACCCGAGAAAACCCCAAAACTACAAATAAACTCATGTTAGCATCCTAAATTAATTAATCGAATCAAATTTTATATTTAATAACAAAAATAAACGGTTAAAAACAAATTTGTCATATTTTATTCAAATCGCCATCTTTAAAACACGGATCAATGACGTTTCGACCTAGGTCAACCCAAGACTCCCCGCGACGTCACTAGACGTCACCAACAACCAATGACGCATGCGTAATCCACGTCGACAACTCGGCGCTGACATGGATCCCAAGTGTCGGTGATCAAAGTGACTAAAAGACCGTTTAAAGTGCTTTTAAAAACGTTTTCATATGAAATTTAAATGAAAACGATCCACCGTAATCCACGTAAAATTAATCCAAGGATACAAGATTAACTTAAAACCGTTTAAAAGCAAATTTCAGCGGTAGGTAAGGTTTATTTTGCATACAATATGCGTTGATCTTGTTGTTGTTTTAAAACTCGGCTAAAAAAATAACAAAATATTGCTTCACATTTAATTCCACGAATTACGTAATTTAGTTATGCAAATGAATTTTGGTAAATTTTTTGGTGAAAATTGGTTAAAAATGAGAGGAGGTTGAAAATGTGAAAATGTGGTTGATTGGTGGTTGCGTAATTTTTGGTGAAATTTGGTTAATTTTTGATTTGAAGTGGTTAGGATTGGTTAGGGATTAGTTAAGGTGGTTTGTGGTTAAAGATGTGATGGTTAAGTTGGTTAAAATTGAGGAAGTTTGGTGATTACGCAATTTTTATTGATTTGAGGGTTGGTTTAGTTTGTGATTTTTGTTAACTAGTTTTGGTTAAAATATTATTTAAGAAAATTTTTGGGGGATTTGTGGGAAAAAAAAATTGGTTGAAAATCGGGGATGATTTTTGTTTTTCATCGATAACTGATCGATTTTTGTTTTACTGAAAATAGATTGTGGATGGATCGAGTTAACTATTTTTGGTTAAATATTGATTAAAATAATTTTTTTTTGGGTTGGAAATTGAATTTGTTGAAGTTGGACAAAAAATTGATTTTGTCGAGAATTTAACTAAATTTAGGTTAAAATAGTAACTAAAATTTAAGGTTAGTTTTAAATTTGTTAACTAGTAATAGTTAAACGTGGTTTTAAATGTTGCAATCCAAATTTTATTGAATTTCTGAAAATTATTCATAAAATTCACCAACTCAAGAACAAATCAAATTTTACCAAAATTTTAACCAAAATCAATTAAAGTACATTTTAACTATTACTAACCACCCTTAACCAAAAAAATCACCTTTAAAACTCCAAAAAATCCAAATTTTTCCAACTTAAAACTCCAAAATTTACCACAAAATTCCTTAAATTTTCCTCAAAATTAACTAAAATCTTTAATTTTAACTACATTTAACCACCACTAACCAAAACTTAACCAAATTTCACCAAAAATTCCCAATTTTATCCAAAATTTACCCACATTTCCTCGATCTTAACTCAAAACCAACTGAACCAAATCTCTTAATTTTAACTATTTTAATAAATATTTCATAAATTTTAACTAGTTAATAACCTTAAAACATCATGTAATTACTGACGTAACTTTTCCACCTGTGAAATTCGGCCCTCTTTCGGCCATTTCACAGTTTACTCGTTTTGCAGACTCAAAATACGTGGCACGTTTTATTTTACTTTCCCCATAAAAATGCGTGTTTATTTTCAAAATGTCCAGTTTTTCTCTAGACTTTGGATTTATTTACCCGAAATGCAGGTATAAAATGGTTTAATATTTAACTATTTTTAATTAAAAATTAAAAAATTCAAAAAATTTGAAAATTTGAAAATTTGAAATTTTTGTGGAATTTTTGTGGAAATTTTTTAAGATGGCGCTGGTTGAAATTTTTGTTGATTAAAAATTTTTGGTTTTTTTGTAGGAAATCTAAGATTGCGAGTTTGGTTTTAGGTGAAATTATGCCTAATCGATATCGAGAAGTTAAGAAGAGTAAGTCAGGTTTGTGGTTTACTATAGTTTAATGTGAAATTTGAGGTTTGTGTGAGTTAATCTTGAATTTTGATCTTGTTTTGATTTAGATCCGCCGATTTCTATGCCTACAGGAAGGTGAGTTTGGAGGATTGAAATGGGTTTGTGGTTGAGTTTGGCAGTAAAATATGGATTTTTAAACCCAAAATTGGGGTTTTAAATCCAAAAAAATCCAATTTTAACCAAATTTTGGTTAAAATATCCAAATTTTTTGGCTAAAAATTGATTAAAATTGGTTTAGAATTTGGATTTTTAAACCAGAAATTGGGTTTTAAATCAATTCCTATCCAAAAAATCAAATTTTAATCAAATTTTGGTTAAAATATCCAATTTTTTGGTTAAACAAATCTAATATATTGGCTAAAAATTGGTTAAACATTTGGATTTTTAAACCAGAAATTGGGTTTTAAATCAATTCCTATCCAAAAAATCAAATTTTAATCAAATTTTGGTTAAAATATCCAATTTTTTGGTTAAACAAATCTAATATATTGGCTAAAAATTGATTAAAATTGGTTAAACATTTGGATTTTTAAACTAGAAATTGGGTTTTAAATCAAAAATTTAAAATTTGGTTTTTAAAATAATTCATAACCAAAAAAATCCGATTTTAATCATTTTTTGGTTGAAATATCCAATATTTAGCTAAAAAACCCAATTTTTAACAAAAAAGTTGGTTCTTAAAAATCGATTTTTGGGTTAAAAAATTAAAATCGATTTACGGTATTTTAATTTAGAAAAAAAAATATTTTTACTGTTTTTAACAGAAAATTTATTTTTAAACATGATTTAAAGCGAATTACGCAGTTGAAAAATCGATGTTCAAAAAATTTAACAAAAACAAACACTCTAAATCACGTTTTTAACACTTTAAACAAAATTAAACGGTGTTAAAAATCGTTTATTTAACTTAAAAAAATCAGAATTTAACAAAATTTAAAAATTTATATCATTTTAAAACATATTTCAACAACTTAAAACAAAAATAAAACTCTCCAAAACACGAAAATTTCCATCTAACGGTCAATCTCTAAAGGTCACCGCCATATTGACCTCCATTTTGTACTTAACACTTACTAATTTTACAATCCATTAAACATTCTCACCAATCTCAACTGCAGATCTAAATCCACAAAATCACTTATTTAACTTTAAAAAATCGATTTTAACTAAATTTAACCAAAATTTACCTTAAAGTAATCTTTTTTTTCAATTTACTTACTACGCGATAACAAAATTTTAAATTTTTTTTCACAGCTTTCAAAATCAAACTTGGTCAGGAACTCAAGTGCAAATGTATAATGTTCAAGACTTTAATCATCAACAACCTAATTTAGCGCCTAACCAACCTAACTGGGTTCAAACCGCGACTGTAAGTAATTTAAATTATTAAAAATATTTTATTTTATTTTATTTTATTTTATTTTATACAAGTATTAATAATTAAAAAAAATTTGATTTTAGTCCCGAATGCCGTCAACTGAAACTGCTCAACAACAACATCAGCAACAACATCAGCTTCAACAGGAAGAATGGGGCTGGTCGACATCGCCGTCGACCCAACCTGATCCTTGGGCTTGGGGTGGTGCTAATCCACCAGTTTCTACAATGGTAGATTTTTTGGACTAATTTTCGCGAATTTTCGTCAAAATTTTTGCGATTTTTAATCGAATTTTTTCCGTCAAAATTTTCAATTTTTTATCAATTTTTCATTAAGTTTTTGCAAGTTTTTACTAAAATTCGCAATTTTTCATTTCAAAAATGCAAAATTTTGGTGAAAAATGCAAAATTTTGGTGAAAAACGCGAGATTTTGGTGAAAAACGCGAGATTTTGGTGAAAAATGCGAGATTTTGGTGAAAAACGCGAGATTTTGGTGAAAAATGCAAAATTTTGGTGAAAATACGATATTTTCGTCAAAATTTTACTATTTTGCATTCCAAAAAATGTAAAATTTGATGAAAAAAAATGCAAAATTTTGGTGAAAAAATTACCAAATTGCCAAAAGAAAAATTACAAATTTTTCACCAAAATTTTACACATTTTAAATCCAACTTTAACTATTTCCAATTTTATTTTTCATTTCCGAAAACTACCCACTAAACCCCTAACTCTTGCCCAAACCCAAATCCACAACTTAAAACTAATTCTCATTTCTACTTCCAACAGCAAAACAACATGAGTGACAACAACTTCTACCACGCAGGCGTGGTACCAAACACCCAAACACTCGACGACCAACTCCCAACCAACTACCCAGACCCATCATGGTCCACCACCAACTCAAACTGGCCAATGAACAACTGGTACCAAACACCTCAACCCAACTCAACGCCCGCGGACCCGACCATCAAAGAACCCTTACAACAACAACAAGAATTCGCAACTAAGCCTAACCAAAATTTAATAGAACCTAAAGAAATGAATCCAGTTTTAGTTGGGCACGCGCCACATTTATTTCAACGATCAGATTCGTGGTTAAGTGGATCTAGTTTATTGACTATAAATGATTCCTTGAGTACGTCACAGGATACGTTGGACGCGACGCATTTTATCCCAGCGGATACGTTGGAAGTTGTGAGGCAACATATGGCGGAAATGGCGATTGAAGATGGAGAGACAAGGGTTGGTGGTGAGGATGGTGGTGATGGTAGTGGGAGAGATGGTGAAGAGGGTGATCGGAGTTTGACGAATCAAGAGGTTCCTGTTGAAGGTTTGTTGGTTTTGTGGATTTTTGGATTTTTGGATTTTTGGGTGGAAATGGTTTTTGGGTTGAGAGCGACGTCTGATGATGAGAATTGGAATCATTTGGGGTTTTTGGTACTTAAAAGTTAATTTTTGTAGTTTTTTTTGGATTTTTTTGGGTATTTAAACTGAATTTCAGGGATAACATTTTGTTTAATATTCAAAAATCTCAAAAAATAAGCAACAAATCGCACAAAAATTCAGATTTTAAACCGAAAAATCGATCAAAAAACAAAAAACAAAAATCACAATTTTTTTTTGGTTTTTTGATGGATTTTTTGTTGTAAAACTGAATTTTGGATGGTGTTTTGAGTTTTTTGTTCAATTTTTGTTTTAAAAACAATTTTTCGAATGATTTTGGTTTAATTTTTTTGAATTTCTTGGTTTTTAACATCAAAACTGAATAATATTGGAATTACTCGTTTTTGACTGATTTTTGCCTTAAAAATGCATTTTTTATCGTTTTTATGGAATTTCTTGAGCAATTTTGAAGAATTTCAAAAATTTATCCTTCAATTTTTGATGTTCAAAACGAATTTTTGGAAATTCCTTTCCCTATTCACCTTTTAACCCTAATCTAACCCTAAATCTTAAAAAACCAAACTCACAAATCCCCAACAACACAAATTTTCTTATCTCCAAAAAAAACTTAACCCTGAAAAAAAATCTGTCAATTCTTAAATCAAGTTTTCTACTTCAAATATCTAGACCAAGGAAATCAACATTTATTTCCATTCCCGTTTTTGTCACTGAACAAAACAAAAACATTTTTAACTCCACATTTTAAATTTCAACAAAATTTCATCATTTTACCAAATTCATTCTTTAATATTTATTTTCCCACACAGAAAACACTCCAAATGACATGGAACCTCGAGCAGAAGACGATCAAATTCGGCAACCACCAGAAGGCGCTGCGACTAAAAACCCCATCGTTCCACCAACTTTACCCCTAATTTCAAACTCAAGAATCCCGACAAATGGCGGCGACGGCGTCGCCGCAACGCCGCCATCTTTTAACGCAACTCCAGATCAAAGGTAGTTAAAAATTAAGCCTAAATTTTAATAAAAAATTCATTAAAGATTATTTTTAACAGGCCGAATAACCTCAACGCAGAATCGTTACCGAGTTCACCTGAAAATAATAGCGTCGTAACGCCGGTTAATCCGGTTAATCCCGTTAATCCGGGTTTAAGTAGCGGTAATTCGGGTGATGGATCGATTCATCATTTGAATATTTATGCGAGTTTAATCGGACCGAGAGATGGAAGTCCGTTTAAACCGCCCACGAAATCGGCGGCTTCGATTCCCGCGGTTATTCAGAAAGAGGTGACGGTGGGAGATAGTGAGAATTTGGGGTCGGAAAGGCGGTATGAGGAAAGTGCTAATTTGGAGATGACGCCGGATAATGCGGAGCAGCCTCCGACTGATGCTGAAACTAAGGTGAATTTTTTTGAGGTTGGTTTTTAATGTTTTTAAGTTATTTTTGATGGTTTTTTTCATCGTTTTTCAATTGGTTTTTATCGATTTTTGGTAAATTTTTAATCATTTTGAAGCAAATTTTCTAGATTTTTAGTCATTTTTAAATATTTTGAAGCAAATTTTTGTCGCTTTCGAAATATTTTTTGTGGGTAATAGTTTGAATAATAAAAAAAATTTGCTTGAAAGCGAGAAAATTTGCTGGAAAAATAAATTTGGATTTAAAAAGTGAAAATTTGGCAATTTTGTAATTTTTTTCACCAAAATTTTGCATTTTTCATCAAAAATTTTGCATTTTTCATTAAATTTTTCATTTTTTGAAATGCAAAATAGCAAAATTTGGACGAAAATATAGTTTTTTCACCAAATTTTGCAATTTTTCGATATATTTTGTAATTTTTGCACCAAAATATTGATCAAAAATTGCAAATTTAATCCAAAAAATCACAAAAAGTTCGACCAAAAGTCGCAAAAATTATGAGTGAAAAACGATGAAAATAATTGAAAATTATCGAAAATTGGCGGACATTAATTACCAAAATTTGAAAATTTATAATTATTTGGAAAATAAATAGAACCACTGTTTAAACTTTTTACTTTAAATTATTTTCCTCCAATTTCACCAATTTTCCTAAATTCCAATCACCTTTCCATAATTTTAAAACACTTATTTTACTTTCAGAATGTAAAACCAACTACCAGCACCCTGACAACAACTTCCGAGTCACACCCGATTCCAGCAAGCGCCTCGCTTTGGAACGAACCCTCAATGATCGAAGTAAAACCACAAATTTTAACTCTAAAACCCAAAATTCTTAATCCCAAAAATCTCCAAATCCAATTTTTTAGGCTAAAGTTTTCCTAGCACCAGCAGCTTCCATCCAACAAAACGCTCTCTTCATTCCTCAACTAACAGATCAACTCCAACCGCAACGCCCTCTACACGTCGAAAACGTCCAACCGTCGACGGAAAACGTCGAAGATCTCAGTCACGTGACGGATTCTTCTTCAAAAATCCCACAAATCGATTCCAAAGTGCCTAAAATAGATGAAAAACAAGTCGAAAATATTGTTTCGAATCCTGGAACTCGCGGTCAACGACCTCCGGTTCCGGGATTAGGGCCTGTTCAACCTCCGAGAGCCACGAGTGATCCGCCAAAACGCAATGACGTCATCGTCGATCAAAATCGACGAGCGAGTAACGAGTCGAATCGTTTGCCGCGAGGGTTTCAGGAGGATCAAATACGTCCGGATTCACGTCACGAGTTTCCCGAACGGCAAGATTTACGTCAGGATTATCCGGAAAAAAGGGATTTACGGCAGGATTATCCGGAACGACGAGATTCGCGGCATGAGGTACGTCGAGAACAAGATTTACGTCAGGAATTACGTCAAGAATATCCCGAACGGCAAGATTTACGTCAAGAATTTCCCGAACGGCAAGATTTACGTCAGGATTATCCACCCGAACGGCAAGATTTACGGCAGGATTATGCGGAACGAAAGGATTTACGGCAAGAACCGCGTCGAGATCAACACGAACGTCAGGATTTACGTCAGGATTATCCTGATCAACGTCACAGATATTCGGATTATCGTCAGGATTACCCGGACCGTCCGAGTTCTCGTCAAGAAAGACGCGGTTATCGTGACGGATCGGATTACCATAATCCCGATCGACCCGATTCGAGAAGTGGAAGGGATTATCGAGATTATTACCCGGATGAACGACGACGAGGTCACGAGTATGATGAGAGATCGAGGTATTACGATGATCCGTATTACGCTAATCCCGAACGGGATCGGTCGAGACCGAGTAGTCGACCGTCGATGGATGAGAGGGATCATGGAGCGGATAGAGATCGAGGGCGGCCGAGAGGCGAAGAGAGACCGTCGTCGAGGAGTGGATATGAGTCGGATCGAGATAATCGGGATAATCGAGAGAATGGATATTATAGAAGGAATAGTTATGATCACGGACGGGATGAGCATAATAGGCGTGATCCGAGGAGTACTAGAGGTGAGTGGGAAGTGAGGGATTGTGGGAGTTTGGTGAGGATTAAAATTGGCGAAAAATTGAGTTTGGAAGTGAGAGTTAAACATGAGATTGGTGAGTTAGGAAGTGAGAGTTAAAAATGAGACTGGTGAGTTAGGGGAGGAATGGTTGGAAAATGGAAACAATTGGGGAAAAGGAGGATTAGAGAAATGAAAAGAAATTGAAAAAATTTGGAAAAAATTGAGAAAACGTTGACAAAAGATTGAAGGATTGAAAAAAAATTGGAAAAATTGGAAAAATTGAGAAAAAATTGGAAAAAATTGGAAAAAATTGAGTAAAATTCGGAAAAATACCTAAAAAGTTCAGAAAAACTGAAAAATTGAGAACAAATAATTGAAAATTGTGAAAAATTTGGAAAAAAATTGTGAACAATTTGGAAAAAAATTGAAAAATCGAGAAAAACCGAAAAATAATTGAAAAATAAAGAAAAAATTGGAGGTAAAATAATAGAAAAAAATTGAAAAATTCCAGTTTTCAATTCTAGTTTTTAATTTTTACTCTCCATTTTTCTCTCGTCAATATTTCAATTTCAATTTTTGCATAAGTCTTTTTTTCTCTTTTACCACTAATTTCTCAATTTCTTAATTTCTTTTATCCCAATATTTAATTCAACTAATCCTCTTCAAATATCCTAACTTTCCATCTCGTCCTTTTCAATTTTTCCTTATTCTCCACGTTTTCTTTCCCCCATTTTTCGATTTTCTTTAATTTTTCACTACACCACCTCAACACATATTTCCAACATCACAATTTACCAATTTCAACCAATTCCCATACTTTTAACGTCTTAATTTTCCAATTTTAACCAATTTCAACCAATTTCCACATTTCCAACATCTCAATTTACGAAAATCAACCAAAATCAACCAATTTCCAACCAATTTTCCAAATTCAACCAATTTCCAACAAATTTTCCAAATTCAACCAATTTCCAACCAATTTACCAAAATCAACCAATTTTCAACCAATTCCCATATTTTCAACCAATTCCCATATTTTCAACGTCTCAATTTTCCAATTTTAACCAATTTTAACCAATTTCCACATTTCCAACATCTCAATTCACCAAAATCAACCAATTTCCAATCAATTTACCAAATTCAACCAATTTCCAACCAATTTACCAAATTCAACCAATTTCCAACCAATTTCCAACCAATTTATCAAATTCAACCAATTTCCAACCAATTTCTAAAATTAAAACACCAAAAAACTCCTTAAAACAAAAATCTCAACCATTTTTCTTACCTCTCTTACAGATGCCCAATACAGTCGATACGACCAAGAACGCTACTACCGTCAATACTACAACTACTACCGTTACGGCTACAACAGCCACGACTACGGCTACATCGACGAATTATATCGTACTGATCCAGTTTTTCGCGCTCAGTACGACGCTCAATATCGAGCGTACGTCGCATCTACGCAGCAATATGGCGGTTACGATAGTAGTTCGGATCAAAGAAGCGTTCAATCTGGAAGAAGTTCGGTGAACGACGATATTCAGAGAGAGAAATATTCGTCGGAATATGTCGACGGGGGTTTTGAAAATTCGTCGTATCAGACGAGTGGTAATGAGTACGCGTCGAGGAGTAATGAAGGTGGGTTGGGTTGTGACGTAAGATTGAGTTTTTAGGGTTATTTTTTGAATTTTGGAAGTGTTTAAAGTGTTTTAAAAGCTGTTTACATATATTTTCAGGTTTTGAAACGTGTTTAAAGGCTGTTTAAACGTAGTTGGAGGGTTTTGAAACGTGTTTAAAGGCTGTTTATACATATTTTGAGCGTTTCGAAACATGTTTAAAGGCTGTTTATACATATTTTCAGGTTTTGAAACGTGTTTAAAGGCTGTTTACATATATTTTGAGCGTTTTGAAACGTGTTTAAAGGGTGTTAACACATATTTTGAGCGTTTTGAAACGTGTTTAAAGGGTGTTAACACATATTTTCAGGTTTTGAAACGTGTTTAAAGGGTGTTTATACATATTTTGAGCGTTTTGAAACGTGTTTAAAGGCTGTTTATACATATTTTGAGGGTTTCGAAACGTGTTTAAAGGGTGTTTACATATATTTTCAAGTTTCGAAACGTGTTTAAAGGCTGTTTACATATATTTTGAGCGGTTCGAAATGTGTTTAAAGGGTGTTTACACATATTTTGCACGATTTGAAACATGTTTAAAGGCTGTATAGCGCTGTTTAACGATGGTTATTGATGTTTAAGAGGGTTTTAAAAAGATTTTTGGGTGTTAAAATGCTTGTTTAATTATTTTAAACGTTTTCTAAATATTTTTCTAAATATTTTATTACGTTTCTGAAACTTTGTCACTGGGTTATAAAGTGTTTAAGTTTTTAAAACACGTTTCGAACGTTGTAAGAAATGTTTAAGAGGCCTGTTTAACACGATTTTTAACAGATTTTAATCAAAATTAAAATTCGAAGCTGCGTAAACGGATTTTAAAATAAATTTTAACACATTTATTTTGATTATAAAATGTGTTCAAGGGATTTAAAACAGCTTAAACACCTTTTTTTAGATGAGTTTTTATGCTTTATTTGTAAAATTTGTGTTTTTAAAAATTTTTCTAAATTTATTTCACATATTTTACCATCTGTTTAATACTTCTAACCCTTTTTATTTTATATTTCAGTTGCGAGATTAACACCTGCCAAATTTCCCTTGCCTCACGTTAAAGTGCAGTTAAACTCATCGGGATCTTTAGTTAAATTATTAGCGAATAATCCGGCCGATGGTCAACCTGGAATCGTGGAAATTCACGACATACAGGTATTTAAATTAAATCAAGATTTTAAGAGTAAAGGTTTTTTCAAAGTTTAGTGACACGGTGATCTTAAAAAAATTTTTTTGTAGAGCTTGTTGACTTCTGACCCAGATGTCGATGAACTAAAGCGATTTCCTGGACCGTTAATCAGGTGAGAAAGAGTTTATTTTCCCCTTTTGTAATGATGTTCTGTTGCTGGAAATTGTTGGAAAAAGTTGGGAATGTTTTGAAATTGTGTGAAAAATTTAACTTTCTATCGCGAATGTATTTTTGCACCTTTTTAATTTTTTCCAGTTTTTCAGGTTTTTTCCAATTTTCAAGTTTTTCCACTTTTTTTTTAATTTTTCCACTTTTATTTTTCAATTTTCCAAGTTTTTTCCCAATTTTTTCCCAATTTTTTCCCAATTTTTTCCAAATTCTTTCCCAATTTTTTCCCAATTTTTTCCCAATTCTTTCCCAATTCTTTCCCAATTCTTTCCCAATTCTTTCCCAATTCTTTCCCAATTTTTTCCCAATTTTTTCCCAATTTTTTCCCAATTTTTTCCCAATTTTTTCCCAATTTTTTCCACTTTTTTCCACGATTTTTTCAATTTTCCAAAATTTTCCGAATTTTTTCCAACGTTTTCCAACGTTTTCTCAATTTTTTCCAACGTTTTCTCAATTTTTTCCAATTTTTAATTCCAAATTTTCGACTTGACACTAATTACCATTTTTCACCCATTTTCCAGAGGCGACACTCACAAAAACGACGTGATTCAATTCTGCAATGAAAAGGTGAAATTTGCTCAAACCGACATCCACCTAGCGGACAAAGATTCCTACATCCTCATCTGGGAACTACTAATCCTCCTTATACGTCAAAACGGAGTAAGCAACACCAAAAATTTTTTTTACTAAAACATCAAACTAACTCAATTTTCTTATTTTCAGATCGTAGTCGGCGCCGACATCGCCGAACTTTTACTCAAAGACCACGAATCCAAATCCGACGGCAGCGACAATGGCGACGCAGTGGCGACTGACGGAACTGACAGTGTTATTCCCGACGCAAGCATCGTTACGTCAGATCGATCGGTGATTAACCGAGCTTCGGAAGAAATTGTGACTAAAAAATTTAGAGAATGTTTGTTATCTGGTCGAAAAAAGGTAAAAAATTTAAAATTTTGTAATTTTTTTGGTGTAAAATTGGAAAATTTTGTAAATTTTTGTTCGTAGGAAGCGTTGGAAAAAGCGATGAAAAATGGTTTGTGGGGTCACGCGTTATTTTTAGCGTCAAAAATGGATAAAAGGACTTACGCAAGTGTCATGACTAGGTAGGAGAATTAGGGTTAAGTTGTTGTAGGTTGAGAAAATTTTTTTTTTTTTGGGTTGTTGTAGATTTGCCAATTCTTTAACTCTGAATGATCCTCTGCAAACGTTGTATCAATTGATGTCGGGAAGACAACCGGCGTCCGTCACGGTGAGAATTTTTTGGATTTTTTTTTGAGATTTTGAGATTTTGAAATTTTGAGTCCATGAATAATTGAATTTTTGGATTTTTAGGTGTACTAAATTTTTGTGAAATTTTCAATTCATTGAATTTTTGAATTTTGAATATTTCCATAGTGTGAATTTTGAAATTTTCGAAATTTTTGAAAGTTTGGAAATTCTCATTTTTGAATTTTGAAATTCTCAATAGTTGAATTTTTCCAAATCATTTAGAACTTAGAACTTTCGACATTTTCGACATTTTGAAATTCTCAATATTTGAAATTTTCGAAATTTTCAAAAGTTTGAAAATTCTCATTTTTGAATTTTGAAATTCACAATAGTTGAATTTTTCCAAATCATTTAGAATTTAGAATTTTCGACATTTTCAAAATTTTGAAATTCTCAATATTAGAAATTTTTAATTTTAGCAATTTTCTAAATATTGAATTTTTGAATTATTCAAAATTTACAATTATAAATTTTTCCATACTTTGAAATTTTGACTTTTCCTCTCAAAAAAAAAAAAACCCCGAATTTCTAGCTATAGATCTTAACGTTTAAACAAATCAAAATTTTAAATTTTTGCATTTTTCAATTTCTGAGTCTTAAATTTCACCTAACTTCGAATTTTTCCAATTTTCTCATTTTTCAACTCTTAACTACATTTACATTTTCAAAATTTCAAAATTTCAAAATTTCAAAAAATACTTTCATTTTTCAATTCCTAAACAAACCCCAACTTCAACACCACCCATTTTAAATCCCCCATTCTCCCCAAAATCCCCAATTTCTAAAAACACCCCTATCCCACTTTTTTTTACCCCAAATCTCAAAATTCTCATCTCAACAAATTTTCTTTATCACTTTTACCATCTTTTATTCCAACAGTGCATCGCTGAGGAAAAATGGGGAGACTGGCGTCCACATCTAGCCATGATACTTTCAAATCCCACTGAACGACCGGATTTAGATCGGAAAAGCATCACAACCATGGGCGATACTTTAGCGACCCGCGGTTTATTACACGCTTCTCATTTCTGTTATCTAATGGCTCAAATGGATTTCGGCAATTATACGACGAAAACGAGTAAATTGGTTTTATTAGGTTCAAATCATAGGTAATAAAATTAGGTTTGGAAATTTGTTTTTGAGGTTTTATTGATTTTTTTGGGTTTTTTTTTTTTAGTTTGCCGTTTTGTCAATTTGCGACGAATGAAGCGATTCAGTGTACGGAGATTTATCAGTATGCGCAGCAGTTGGCTAGTGGTGATTTTGTGATTCAGTCATTCCAGGTAAAGTATTAGGAAAGAAATTTGTGGTTTGTTAAGGTATTAATAATGTGAAGTTTGGTATAAAATGTGAAAATTGATTGGGAAAAAGTGGAAATTAGTTGAAATTTTTAGATTTTCGTCGCCTTTTTTATCTATTTTCAATAATTTTTGATTAAATTCCAGTTTTTTTCCGACGATGTTCACTCATTTATTGAATTTTTTATATTTTTTCCAATTGATTTTCAATATTTATCGACTAATTTCCAGTTTTTTCTATTCAATTTTTACATTTTTTTGTTGAATTTTCGTCTTGAACGCTTGAATTTCGACTGAATTTCACTTTTTCCACCAATTTTAATAAAGTGAAATTCAATAAAAAATAAAAAATGTGAAAATTGATTGGAAAAAACTGGAAATTAGTCGACGAATATTGAAAATCGGTTGAAATTTTTAGATTTTCGTCGCCTTTTTTATCGATTTTCAATAATTTTCGATTAAATTCCAGTTTTTCCACCAATTATTGAATTTTTTAAAAATCTTTTTTCCAACTGATTTTTCAATAGTTATCCACTAATTTCCAGTTTTTTCCATTCAATTTTCACATTTTTTGTTGAATTTTCGTCTTGAACGCTTGAATTTCGACTGAATTTTACTTTTTCCACCAATTTTAATAAAGTGAACTTTAATAAAAAATAAAAAATGTGAAAATTGATTGCAAAAAAACTGGAAATTAGTCGACAAATATTGAAAATCGGTTGGAATTTTTATATTTTCGAATCCTTTTCTAGCGATTTTTAATAATTTTCGATGAAATGTCACCTTTTTTTAAACACATTTCAATTCATTTTTCTCAATTTATTTCAATTTTTCTCTCCTTCCAATTTCAGACATACCGTTTTATTTACGCAACTCGCTTAACGACCTTCGGATTATCCCAAGATGCTCTCCACTATCTCGAAGTCCTCGCAGGAGTCGTCTGCAAATTTCCCGCCTTTTTCAACCAAGAAGTGGTTGCACAAATATACGAGGTTCATTTAAAATTTTTTAACTAAATTTCAAACAACTAAATTAAATTTTTGTAATTCCGTTTCAGCTCGCGAATAGATTAAAATATTTGGATCACTTTTACACTCATCCTGATGTTGTACTCGAAGATTCGGATCCGGATTGGTTGGTTAAATTGAAGAATATTCTTCAGGCTTATAATGTAAGCGCATTATGCGAAGAAAAACAGTTTTATTAACACGAAAAATGCTAATCGATATTGGAAATTAACAATTTTATTAATAATTAACAGAATTTAACAGCTACATGTAAAAATTTGTTAATAAAACAACGAAAATCAACAAATTTTAACAAAATTTATAACAAAAATTAATCGAAATTTCTTAATTTCAAATTTTTTCAAATTTGGAAAATTGATAATTTTCAATTTTGTGACGTAAATTAACTGAAATTTGTAAAAATTTACTTTAATAATATTAATAAAAATAATCCAATGTGAACGAAATTTATTATTTATCAAATTTGGAAAATTTCAATTTTCACCAAAAATTAACAAAATTGACAAAATTGGTAATTTTTACTCAATTATTTCAGTCGGATATGATCCAACATTTAACTGACGACACCGTGTACAGTGAATCGAGTGCTGGGAGTGAGATAAGCGAAGGATTATCCCACACTAATCTCAACCAAATCCAACCACCTATTAACTATTACGATCCAACAAACATGGCGCCCACGATGGACATTCAAAATTCAGCTGCTCAAATCGGTATAAAAATAAACTTTAAGAACTTTTTCGTGGCTTAAATTTTTAATTTTTAATTAAAAATTTTTGTTGCATCTTTCACCAAAATTTTTTTTTTTAATATTTGTTGTTTTCGAAACTTGATTTTCTTGTTTAAATATTAACATATTTGTTTTAAATTAATTTTATTTCAGTTAAATTTTTACTCTTTTTAGTGAATGAATTGTGGATTAAGTAAATATTGATTTGTTGTTGTTTTTTGTACGTAGGTTATCAACAACCTAATCAGCAGTTTTCCCCTCAAGTGATACCGGATCCTGGTACCGTGAACCATTTTAATTATTCAAGTAAGGGTTTGTTTGATAATATATTTGTTTATTGATAAATTTGATATTTAGATATTTTGGTGAATTGGGATAGTTTTAGGGTTTAGGTTGTTAGTTTCGATTAATTATGAAATTTTGTATTGATTTTTAGTCAATTTTTTGAAAACTTTTGATTATTTAATTTTGGTGATCTGGTTTGTTTGGGAAAATTGATTTACTTACATTTTTGGTCATTTCTTGTTAATATTTTGTCAATTTTTATCTAGTTTTGTCAATATTTGATATTTTTGTGGTCAAAATTTTAGATTTTTCTGGTTAATTTTTGTTCCAATTTTTAAAATTCTATTAAAATTTTTGCTGTTTTTTTGGTTAACTTTTGTAAAAAAAAATTACCAAATTTTAGCCATTTATATAGTCAGTTTTTTTTTGTTTTTACAAATTTTTGGTCAATTCTTCTCAATTTTACCCAATTTTTATCGACTTTCTATCAATTATTTGGTAATTTCGCTTAGTACTTCCAAATATTCGTCAAATTTCACCAAATTTCATCCGTTTTGAATAATTTTCTGAATAACTTTTTAAATGGATTTTTATCAATTTTCCTCATACTAAATCATTTTCCATCAAATAGCATCAATTTTTTTTACCATTTTTAACCAATTTTGTGACCTCTTTTTCTTTTGGAAACAAACACTGCATTTTCAATTTCTGCTAATTTTTATCAATTTTCTTCCAAAATTTTGTCGATTTTTAAAAAAATTTTGTCGATTTTCTACCAAATGTTGTAAATTGTGTCGATTTTCTACCAAATTTTGTAAATTCTTTGAAATTCCTGCCAAAATTTGTCGATTTTTTAAAAATTCTGTCGATTTTCTTCCAAACTTTGTAAATTCCGTTGATTTTCTTCCAAATTCTTTGGAATTTCTGCCAAATTTTATCGATTTTCTACCAAATTTTGTAAATTCTTTAGAATTTCTGCCAAAATTTATCGACATTTTAAAAATTTTATCCATTTTCTACCAAATCATTTCAAACTTTCATCCACTCCCCATCTAAAAACCTCCCTTCAATTTTTCAGATGATGGAATTAACTCTTTCCAACAAGAATACCAACAACAACAACATCAACTCCCACAACAACCTGGAACTAACATCTACCAAGGCTACTACTCACCAGATGGCGTTACTAACCAAATAAATCAACTAAACACCCAAAATAGCAACGTCGGTGACCACGAAGACGGATTCAAATTCTGGGACGAAGCCACTAAGAAGGTAATTAATTTTTTACTCTACTAATTTATCTACTTTTTAGTTTTGTTGTTGTTTTTATAATTTTCTCGCCCAAAATTTGTTTTTTGGTGGGTTGGCGATGAACATCGACATTTTCATGGTTTTATTTTGTTTTGTGTTTGTTTGTTTGTTTGTTTGAGATTTTGTTTTGTTTTCTTAAATTTTGTTTGCGTTGGTGGAATTAGGAATGTTTGAGTTTTTAAGTGGAAAGTTTGGTGAAGGTGAAACGTTTTTTTTTTTTTGTTGTTGGTTAATTTTGAAGAAAAGTTGAGGTTGGTTTTGGGTTTGTTTGTTTATAAGTAAGGAAAAATTATTTGGAAAGTTTTGAGTTTTGAAGTTTTTGTTGAAAAGAAATGAAAAGTTTTAAAAATTTTATTTTGAAATTTAGTGGATTTAGAAGTTTTGAAAAACGGTGAGAATTTTGAATTGGAAAAAATTTGAAAATTGTGGAAATTTTCAATTGAAAAAATAAATTCAAAATTTGAAAATTGTGGAAATTTTCAATTGAAAAAATAAATTCAAAATTTGAAAATGTTGAATTTTGAATTGGAAAAAGATGAAATTTTCAATTTTCAATTGGAAATATTTGAAAATTGTGGAAATTTTGAAATTTTCAATCGGAAAAAATGTTTCACAAATTCAAAATTTGAAAATGTTGAATTTTCAATTGGAAAAAGATGAAATTTTGAATTTTCAATTTTCAATTGGAAAAAGATGAAATTTTGAATTTTGAATTTTCAATTGGAAAAATTTGAAAATTGTGGAAATTAAAAATTTTCAATTGGAAAAATTTGAAAATTGTGGAAATTAAAAATTTGAAAATTGTGGAAATATTTGAAATTTTCAATCGGAAAACATGTTTCACAAATTCAAAATTTGAAAAAATTGAATTTTCAATAGGAAAAAATTTAAATTAAAAAGAGTTGAATTTTCGATTGGAAAAAAAACTTTTCATAAATTCAAAAATTCACATTTTTGTTACTTCCTGATTCCAAATTCCAAACTCAAAATTTCCATAAAAAAAAAAACAACTCAAAATTCACTCCAAAAAAACCCCAAAAATTCAAATCTTCAAACCCCCCAAAAAATCTCAAAATTCAAAAATTTCAACTCAAAACTCACAACCTTCCTTCCAAAACCCAAACCCACTTAATTCCACCAACCAAAAACCACCAAAAAAATTATCAACCCCAAACCTCAAACCCCAAATTTTCAAAACTCAACAAACCCCCCACACCCTTACACCCTTCACACCCCAACCTACACAAAAACATTTTACTCACTCAAAAAAAAAAAAAAAAAATCACCAAAAATATTCAAAAAATCTTCCAAAAAAAAAAAAACACCAAAAAAAAAAAAAAACATGGGGCCTTGTTTTCTTCCAACTAACTACCTCCTTTCTTCTCCTTTCCCTTTTTGTTTTTTTTCTCTGGTTTCCGTTATCGTTTTGTGGTTCAAAGTTGACTACTCCAAACCCCGACTCGGTTCGACTACGCAAGGTCAAAGTGGTTCAGCCGCCATTACAAGAACGACGTCACAGCTCCGTCGACTTCGCGCCCAGCCAATCATCGTCTCTCCGCCGGACACGCTTCAAATTACGTCACTCGCCACCCCCGTTACCCCCAAACCTGCCTCATCCTTCACCCCGAGTCACTCGGATCCAAAAACACACGGTAAACGCATTCTGTGGTGTTCGTGACGTCAGCACTCAGTGTTTATCTCCTACGTCACCGAGTGACGCCGTCTGTCGGTATTTGATGGATTCATTCGCGCCGAATCAATACGTGATGAATTTGAGGAGTTGTTACAGGTTGTTGAAAGGGAACGAGGCTAAAAAGGATAAGGATAAGGAGGATAAGACGAGTAATGAGTATGTTAGTGATTGTGGTGATAAGAAAATTGTTTTTGGTGGAACCTTTCCGATCGATGAACCGATGGGAACGAGGAAAAAAATGGCGGATGTGGGAAGGAAAGTGTGTAAAACGACGTTTCCAGTGGATGTGCCGTGTTGCGTGGAGTGGGATTTGTGCACTGAGCATGCGCGGAGGATAAATGACGTAGTTTGAGAGTGTTTTAGGGGTAGAGTTGAGTAGTTTTTGTAGTTTCGAGACGAGATTTGAAAGGAGTTTGGTGGAAAATTGTGAGTAAGAAGTGATAAATAAGTGATTTTGGGGTTTATTTGTGGGTGGATTACTCCAGGATAATTTTATTTTACGAGGAAAAGGGATTAAAGTCGATGGAAATTCGGGTTAACGGTTTAGCGAGGCTAAAACGAGAGTGGTGTAGTATAGTGACGTCATCGGTTAACTATTCAATAGGCGTTTGATGTAGAATAGTGACGTCATTGGTTCTTGTGTGGTTTTGAGTATTTTGATGTTAGGCTTATTTTGGGTTACAAAAAATTAAAAATGGCTTTTTTAAACTTAAAATTGTGCATTTTGTATTGAATTTTAAGGATATTTAGGCCTAATGTCGGATTTATTTAACGTAGAATGAATAGGGTGATTGATCGTCACGCGAGTTGGTCAAGCCGCCATTTTTTTATTATTCCCGACAAATCCGATTTCAGATCCGTCAAAGGAAAAAGTCAAAATGGACGTCAAAATGTCAGAATTTGATTGAATTATGGGACAAATTTTGATTGACTACTCGTTTCACCTAAATCAAAACTGACTGTAATTTTACAATAAACAAAACGAAATCTGCCATAATTTTGAGATTGATTGACGTCACTATTGACATTGATACCCATCAAAATGGCGTCAAAAATACCTTATTAGAAAACGACAAACTTTATTTCTATTTAATAACCGAAGATGTCACGAGAATTTCGCGAGAAAACCGCCATTTTTTGGTAATCTCGTCCTGATCTCGTTTTAGTCTCGCAACCTGAAATAACCGTTTTTTGACGTTTTAGTTTGTTTAAGAAGATAAAATTCGAATTAAATTACATTCTTAAGCTTAGTTTTATGTTTTTGGAGGAAATTTTTAAAATTATCTTGGGAGTATTGTGTAAAAAGAAAACATTAAAGAAGAAATTACAAATTGTTTTTCAGGTTTTTATGGGTTTTTTATGAAGGAAAAATACAAAATGTGAAAATTTTATGTTTTCTAAGTCTTAAAAAACACACTCAAGATGAGATTTGAATAATATTTAAGAAAAACGACTTTATTTCACGATTTAAACCTAATTTTAAGCCTATTTTATGTTTTTGACGCAGTTAAACTTGTATAAAAAAATTTTTGACAGGATTTGAAAGATAAGGAAATTTTTCAAAGTTGGAAAATTGTATATTTTAAACATTGTTTATGTTATTAAATGATTTTTAAAGTGTTAGAAAAATTATTTTAAGATTTTTGTGTCGTTGATCGATGAAATGTTTTGTGATTTTTTTGATGTTTTGTGGTTTTATTTTGTGAAATTTGTTGTTAGTGTCTTTGATTAATGAGATTTTGTTGTTTTTTAATATTTTTACACGCATAGCTCCATGATTTTTTTCTTTTTTCCTTCCCGATTTTGTTTTTTAAGGTTTCGCCTCCGCAATCGCCATTGAAGAGTGATGTTAGCAGCGCTACGCACCGAGCAGCGGCGAGTACGAGAAAACAGGAGAAGAAGGAAACGAAAACGAAATCAGTGAGTTTGGTGGTTTTTGGAGTGGGAAATGAATTTAGGGGATTGGATTTGAAAGTAAATAATTTTGGTTTTGTGGGTGGAATTTTTTATGTAAATTTGAAAATTTGATTGGAAATTTGGTGATTGGTGAAAAATTTCAGTTTTTTTGTTGAAGTTTAATGTTTTGTTGTTGGGTGTTGGATTTTTGGATTTTTTAAGTTTTGTTGTGAAAAGGAAATTAGTTTTAGTTGGAGAAATTTGGAGTTTTGTTTTCTGAGTATTTTAAAATTGAAATTTTGAATTGAAAACATGGAAATTTTAAAATATTTTTGAAATATTTTATCCTTATAAGCAAAATGAATATTCACGTTTAAATGAAAAAATTCAAATAAAAAGTACAAAATTTCAGAAATTCTTCAAAATTTTCACCTTAAAGTGAAAAATTTCAGGTGGCAGTTGAGAAATTTTAAGTAAAAATGAAAAATTTCAGAAATTCTTCAAAAATTTTCACCTTGAAGTGAAAAATTTCAAGTGGAAACTGAGAAATTTTAAGTAAACAGTGAAAAATTTCAGATAAAAATGAAAAATTTCAAGTAAAAACTGGAAAATTTCAATAATTCATTGAATTACAGTATTCCAAACAAAAATGAAAATTTCAACTAAAAATTAAAAAATTTCACAATTTCCCCCAAAAATTTCCACACTAAATTAAAAAATTTCAATAATTCCTCAAGCATTTCAACTTCAACTAAACCACTTCAACCTCAAGCAAATAATTACCAACTTCCACCAAAACAAACCCAAAACTCAATTCAAAATTTTCACTCCTACTATTCTCCCAAACCCCACAACACAAAAATCATCACATCAAAAATTTATTTACCATATTTACTAAACATTTCCTCATTTCAAACATTTCTAATTCCAGTCCGCAGTCGCAGGAGGAGGAACCAGCTGGTTAGGCGGAATTTTCGGCAAATTAATGCCTAAGCCTAAAAATCAAATGAAATTACCAGACGACCGAAATCCAACGGTAAAACCTCGACATCTCCTTACGAACCAAAAATCTTATTTTCCATACATCTTAATTTTCCCACGTCAGCCATATTTTACCGAATTAAAGACGAAAAATTTAATATCAAGATTTTTATTAAATTCCACGATTGACTTAATTGAGTTTCATGAGTTTTTCGAATTAGATCTCGCGAGATTTTTTCGGTTTTGGACGTGAGGAAATTGAAGTTTGGGTGGAAATTGATTGGATGGTGATTATTGATTTGATTTTTTTTTGTAGATCGTTTGGGATGCCGTGAGTAAACGGTGGGTTAATACGGATGAAGATGAGGATGAAGCGACGATTTCGCCGACGTCGCCCCCTAACGACGCGGAAATTTTAGGTAATTTTGGGGAATAAAATTGGTTTGAGGTTAGTTTTGGGTTTTGGGTTTTGTGGATGCGTTGGTTTGATTTTTTTTTTGGTTGATTTTGAAAAATTTGTTTTTGACCAAAATGGAGTAAATTTTGGAGTGGAATTTAATCCGTTGTAAGAAGTGGAATGGAAAATTGAGAAATTTTGGACAGGTTAGTTCAATGTGGTAAATTTTTAAGGTTTCGTCGATTTTTCTAAAGTTTCAACAAATTTTTATGGTTTCGTTGATTTTTTCAGTTTCAAATATTTTTTCATAAGTTTTGAAAAATTTATGGTTCCAAAAAATTTTAAAATTTGGTTATTTTTTTCAATATTCCAAAAATTTTCCTGGAGTTGCCATCAATTTCGTCAATTTTTCCAAATTCCAGTTTTTTTTTCTCAATATTTCCAGATATATTGGGAAAATTGAACGTAAATTTAGTGAATTCTGAAAATATTTTGGAATTTACCAAAAAGTTTGATAAATCCAAATCAAACATTCCGAATTTTTTCCCCACAATTTCCAGAAACATTGGGAAAATTGACGAAATTGTAGGAAATTCAGAAAAAATTTTGGAAAAAGTGGTGAAATTCTAAACATTTTTGCAAATTCACCAAAATGAACTAACCTGTCCAAAATTTATCGATTTTGATAAATTATTTTTTCCATTTACTGTAGATTTTATTTCTGAACTTGTCATCGATTTTTACTCAATGTTTACCAGTTTTGGTTAGCTTCCTGACGAGTATGCTAATTTTCTTAGCGAAGGTCTCGTCTTTTGTACAGTTGTTGGAAGAGGTCGTCCATTTCCGGTTCATTTGTGTACATTTGTTAGTTAGTTTCTTACCTTTGTTGGTCAATTTTGGACGGTTTTTGTTAAATTTTGGTGGAAAAGTTACTTGACTATAAAAAAAAAAATAGTTTTGTTACTTGACTAATTTGTTTGTACTTTGGTTATTTGTTGTTTGGTGGTTGAATTTTTGACGGATTTTGGTTATTTTTGTTGAGTTTTTGATGCGGTTGCGTCATCTGGTGGTGATTTTGTGATGACTTGTTTTTCAGTTTTTGGTTGATTTTTTGACGGAATTGCAAATTTTTCTTCAATTATTGATTTTTAAAAAAATTAATTTCCGGAGTTTTAACTCAATTTTTGGTAAGTTGGAGTATTTATAGCTTGTTTATTTAATGTTTTACGACTTGTTTTTTTCCGGATATGAATAATTTGAGGTTTAAAAGACGGGGAAAATTAAATTAAAAATGGTCAATTTAGTCGAAAATTGAGTTAAAATGACGGAAAATTGTCAGTAATTGAAGAAAAGTTGTTGAAATTTGTCGAAATGTCGAGAAATATTGGTGAAATTGACAAAATTTTTTCGGGGAAATTTTGTTAAAATTAATCAAATTTGGATTTACAATCGAATCCGCTTAATTGGGACATGAGAAACACTTGTAAAATGAAGCAATTTTTCATGAAATACGAAAAAAGTCGCTTAATTGGGACATAAGAAATATTTGTAAAATGAAGAAATTTTTCAAGAAATACCGAAAAAGCCGTTTAATTGGGTTCAAATTATTTTGTCCCAATTAAACGGATTCCTTAACTTCACCACACTTGTTTTTTTTCCAACTTTTTTCATTACTTAATTTTTTTCTAACTCTACTTTTTTCACTTACAT
Organism: Stigmatogaster subterranea; assembly: GCA_034696085.1. Lineage (NCBI taxonomy): Eukaryota > Metazoa > Arthropoda > Chilopoda > Geophilomorpha > Himantariidae > Stigmatogaster > Stigmatogaster subterranea. The sequence continues at coordinate 42,448 of JAQIWS010000055.1, forward strand.
TTTTTGTTTCCATTTTCGAATCTTTTTAAGTCATCTGATCAATGGCTTCACACTCCGATTATTTTTTTAATTAAAAAACCCGGATGAGTCGCGAGATTGATCCCTAAGGTGAACGTCTCGAAAAGTGAAGACTTTTGTTTGTCAATTGATTTTTTTGTTGTTTCTGGAATTGGTTAAGTGGAAAGTGTAGTTTGTTAAATTTAGTTCGTCTGAAAATTTAAACAAATTTTTTTTTTTTTTTGAAAATTTTAGAAAAGTTTTTGGAAAGTTTCGGGATGACTGAGAAAAATACGAAATTTTGTTGTTGTTAATAGTGGGAAATTTTCGATTTTGGAAAATGATTAGAAAGTTTCGATTTTGGAAAATGATTAGAAAGTTTCGATTTTTGAAAATGATTGGAAATTTTCGAAGGTGTTGTTGGAATTATGGAAATTCGGAATGTTGAAAAGTGGTGAAATTTTGGAATTTTCTGGAATTTTCTGAAAATTATTGAAAAAATTTTGAAAATTGTTGAAAAACTTTTGAAAATTGTTGAAAAAAATTGCAAAAATTATTGAAAATTTTGGATAAGTCGATGTACTCGCAACAACATCTCAAAAAATTTCGAACGTCTCACCACAACTTTCCAAAAGTAACCTCAAATTTCATTATTTTTATCAAACTTTTGTCAACTCCATTCCCAACCATCCATAAAAATTTTTATTTCTTTAACATTTCTGATTTATTTACCCATTTTATTTATTTATTTTTTTCTTGTTATTTTAGGTCGACGACAAAGCGGACCTAAGTTACCATCGACGTCTACGTCCGCAATCGATCACGCGCCGCCACCGCCACCTCCCGGCGGGAACGAGTTTAATAAATTTCGTCGACAAGGTATACTGTAATATGAATAATTACCGGTTGTCTAACGACGTGAAAATTGCAATTAAGCCTTTTTTTGCAATTTTTATTGCCTTGGGAGAATTTTTTTTCACATTTTTCAGTTTTTTTTCTGGTGTTTATTGTTTTTTTAAGGTATGTGGAAAGGTGGAAAAACGTGGTAATTGCTCGTTTTTGTGTGAATTACTCTGGAATTATGTAAGAAAATTTTTTTTTTTGAAATTGAGTGAAAAATTAGGTGGAAAAAGTCGTTTAAAGTTTGAAATTTTAGGTAAAAATTAATAGTTTGTACAAAATTTTGCGTTAAATCAACGTAAATTCAATGATTTCGTCATTTTTATCGCTCGAATTCAAAACAAAACGTTTTAAACGTTGAGATTGAGTGACGTCATTGTTGAATTTGTCACTCATCGCTGAGTTCCAACATGGCGTTCGAACCTTCACTATTTGCTCGGAGACTGGAAAAATCTTTGAACGCAGGTTTGGTGGTCAATAATTTCACGTTTTTCAACAAGAGTTTACGAGATTTTTTGTTATTTTTTTTGGATCTCGTAGAGTTCTCGTTTTCATCTCGCAGCTTAAAAATAGAAGTTATTTTTGATTTTTCTGATTTTTTTCGGTGGCAAATTAGAATAAAATACATTTTGGAAAGTTTAAAACTAATTTTCCGAACAACTTTTGGTTTAAACGACAATTTCACATAAATTTTTGGTTTTAAAATACTTAATTTCAAGCTTAAAACCTAAATTTTAACGTTAAATCAACGAAAAATGCACGACTACGTCACTTACACACCTCAAACTCAACACGATTTGAGACAACGTGACGTCATTGTTGACCTGAGCCACGCTACCGTTGACTTTCAACATGGCGTCTAAATCCAACCGTTTACTCGCAAACTCAAAAAACCTTCGAGTATAAATTTAGCAGACCACAACATCTCGTTTCCAATGAGAATTTCCACCATTCAGACGTATTACAATCTCGTAGAGATCTCGTTACTCAAAATTCAAGTAAATTTTCCCGTTTCTTCGAATTTTAACGTAAAAACTTTACCGTAAACAACAATTTTTCAAACTACAGGTAGTTATCGGTCACTAACTAGAATAAATCCGACTAAACAATGTGATTACCGTTTAGCCTAATCCCACAAGCATTAGTAAGAAAAATGACTGAGTAATTGAAACTGAATACAAATTGAGTTTTGATGCGTTAAGTTATGATTATACGTATACGGTAATCAATTTGGTCGTTAGAAAACGCGGGTGAGTTGGTGCGTGAAATTGTGATGAAGTGAACGGTTTTGTTTATCTTAATTTTGGAGAGGAAAGAGTTGGAAATTGGAAGTTAGGGTTTGTCGTCATGTTTATTTTCACAGAATTTTGTCACGCACGTGTGCGTTGAGGGTTTTTGTTTTGATTTAGTTTTTGGGTTAGGTTTTTATTTTTTCTAAGGTTGAAGTTGATTGAAAATGGCGTCAATTTTGTGAGTTTGATGTATAGGTTGAGTTTTGGTGGTACGGTGATGTTTTGTTACGTCGGGAATGAGAAATGTTAACGGTGAACGTGTAGATTTTTGACGTTTTTGGTTAAATTTTTGACGTTTTCGTTTACATTCTTGCCGTTTTCCGTTATATTCTTGCCGTTTTCGTTAAATTCTTGACGTTTTCGTTAAATTCTTGACGTTTTCAGTTAAATTTTTGCCAATTTTAGTTAAATTCTTGACGTTTTCAGTTATATTCTTGCCGTTTTCGTTTATATTCTTGACGTTTTCAGTTAAATTCTTGACGTTTTCAGTTATATTCTTGACGTTTTCTGTTATATTCTTGACGTTTTCTGTTAAATTCTTGACGTTTTCTGTTAAATTCTTGACGTTTTCAGTTAAATTTTTGACGTTTTCCGTTATATTCTTGACGTTTGGGTAAGGTGAAAGAAATTTGACGACAAGCTGGTGGTTTTTTGTATATTTTTATATTTTAATGGTTGACATTTTGTATGAAATATAAGAAATTTTAAAATAATTGTCGATATTTTTTCAGCAGTTTGAAAATTTTGCGTGTTTGTAAATTTATACCATTGGTGATTATTTTTGACGTTTTTGAATGAAGTTGGCAACGTCAGCTTTAAATCCTTCAAGTTTTACGGTGAAAAACGAATGAATGAAGTCACTGAAATTTTGACAGTTTGACGTAAATTCATAAAATTTTAAAGCAAAAAACATGGAAATCATCTTTAAATTCCCGACTTTTTCGAACGAAAACCTCAAAAAATTTGACGTTAACTCGTAACTTTTTTGCTGCAAATCTGATAATTTGACGTAAAGTCTTCACGTTTTGAAATACAGGTAGAACGTGAAAATTTGATATAAACTCGCGAAGTTTATACTAAAATTTGGAAATTTTACGTCAATTTCACAACATTTGAAACGTGAAACGTGAAAATTTAAAGATGACGTCATATTTTTAAACGGAAAAATCAAAAATTTTTGACGTTTCCAATAAAAATTCCCAAATTTTAATTAAAATTCACATCGTTCTAAACCAAAATTTGGAAATTTTACGTCAGTTTCACAACATTTGAAACGTGAAACGTGAAAATTTAAAGATGACGTCATATCTTCAAACGGAAAATCAAAAATTTTTGACGTTTTCAATAAAAATTCCCAAATTTTATTTAAAATTCACATCGTTCTAAACCAAAATTCCTAAAATTTGACTTCAACCGTCAAAATTCACCAGAGAATCGTGAAAACCTGACAATAATTTACGACGTCTCTACCCGTAAATTCTCCCCGTACTCACCTCAAACTTGACAAATTGACGTTGAATCTTGACGTTTCCGATCGAAACTCCGATAACACAACATAAATTCACCACAATTTCACCTAAAAATCGACAAATTTAACCCTAACCCGTCATATTTCCAAACCTCAACCTTAAAAACGTGACGTAAAACTGCAATTTACTTGACGTCAAAACCTTGCACCTATAAATCATTTTATTCGTTTCAGGGACACAAAAGAGGTACGTGGACGTGGTAGACGCGGGAACGAGGTTTAAACCGCAAGTTGCACCGATGACTGCCAATTTTTATCCTGAAACGATGCCGAATAACCAACAACAAGCCCCGCAACTTCTTATCCCCGCAAACCACGACGCGAACCAATCGGATTACAACCCGTATTCGATACCGCCTCAAGTTGGAAACCCGGGATCTAGACCCGGGAGTCCGATAAATAATTTGGAAAATGATGTTGGCGAGGTAAAAAAAAAAAAATGTGAAAATAGGGGAAAAAATGGAATTTTTTTTTTTTTTGCCGGGAGGGGGGGATTTTTTGGAAATTGTGAAGGTGGAAAATTTAGTGGAGTGGCTTTTTTTTTGGTTTTTTTTCCGAATTTGGGTTGTGGATGTTATGGAATTTGGGGAAATTGTGGTAAAATGTTGGAATTTTTGAAAAGTTTGTAGTGGGAAAATTTAGGTGTTTGGAAAATGTTTTGGAATTTGTGAAGTTTTTTTTTAGAAATTTTGGAAAATTGATTTGGAAAATTTAGAAAACTGTGATATTCTTGGAATTTTTGGAAAATTAGGAAAACTGTGATATTCTTGGAATTTTTGGAAAATTAGGAAAACTGTGACATTCTTGGAATTTTTGGAAAATTTGAAGAGTTATTTTGGGAAATTTTGTTGGAAATTTTTTTATGGAATTATGGAAAATTTGTTGTGTTCAGTATTGTACTACGCAACAAATTTTGGAAATAATTGACGGAGAATTTATTAATAATGTGGTGAAATTTTGTAAATTACGTTAAAAAATTGTGAAATTTTGGAAAATTACTCCTGAACTTAGAAATTATATTCAAATTTACAGAAAATTTTTCTGATCTTGTGAATACTATTTCCAAAATTGAAATATTCGCGTCACCACAATTTTTCCAAATTTTCGAAAAATTTCCACTTTATTTTCCAGCCTGTTCTTAATCGCCAATGTAATTTTTCCAATCTTTTCCTCAAATTCCAACTTAATTTCCCATCCATTTCTCACATTCCAACGTAACTTTTCAGCAGTTACCAAACTCGAAACTAATTTTCCAATCATTTTTCAAATTCCGAAATAATTTCCAAAATATTTCTGAATTTCCCACTTAATTTCCAAACTTTTCCCACCACTTAACAATTTCACCACCCGATGTCGCCACTCGTAACACCACCCAAAACCACCCACTCAACCATTTTTATGTACTCCACTATTTTCCCCACCCACTTTTTCCACATCACCTCCTTTTTCTACAACGATGATTTGTGTTGAAAACATTGGACGAGTGTTGAATGTTTTATGTATAAACATTGATCGCTTCCCATACACCTTTCGGGCACCAAAATAATGGACCTGCATACAAAAGACGAGTGTTATGGAGATTAGGCCTAGTCTTCTTATTCTTATTATTCTTCTTCTTCTTCTCGTTGTTTTTTGTTTTTTTATGGTATTGAGTTTATTTATTTTTGGTATACGTAGTTATCCAGAAGTAGTTCCCAAGGATCGTTGGGACGAGAAGTGCAGCAGTATATGGTACCTAATACGATACAGGTAGGAAGATAAATTTTTGGCGCGAGTTGTTGTTAGGGTTAAGTTTGTTGAGGTGAGAAAAGGGTTGAAAAAGAGGTTGGGTATATAGTGTAGAGTGAGGTATAAGAGGGTTTAAAGGGGCGAGAGATTGGCGCGAGAGTTGAACGAGATTTGAGTGTGACGTCGTTTGGTTGAGAGGTTTATGGGAGAATTTTTTGGGAATTTGAGGAAGTGGAATTTTTAAATTTATTGAAATTTTTGAAATTTATGGAAATTGAGAAAAATAATGAAATTTGTTAATTTTTTTTTTGGAATTTTGGAAAATTTCGTTGAAATTTTTGATCAATTTTTTGGAAAATTTTGGAAAGTGTGGAAAATTGAATTTCAAAATTTAAACATGAATTTCAAAATTTTTTAAAAATTGATCAATTATTAATCAAATATTGATCAAAACTTTCAACGAAATTTTCCAAAATTCCAAAAAAAATAAACGAATTTCATCACTTTGCTCAATTTCCACATTTTCCAAAATTTCAATAAATTCAAAAATTCCACCAAATTTTGAAATTCTTGTTTAATTTTTGAAATTTACTAAAATTTTCCAATCATTTTCAAACGTTTTCAAATTCTAGCATAATTTTTCCCAAAATTTGGGAATTTTTCTAATTTTAGAAAATTTTAGAAAATTTTACATAACGCTCCTAACCAACCCTAAATTTCGTGATTTTTATCAACAACTCACCACATCAACTCATCATTTTCCCCCTAATCAAAAAACACCACTTCACAACAACAATTCTCAACTCTCGCCCAAATCTCGTTCTTATCTCGAACCAAACCCAAACTCAAACTTTCCAATTTCATCAACCCAAACTCAACCTCAAATCCCCATTAACTTCCTTCCTACATATTCCAACCCCTCTACTCCACTAAAATCAAATCAACCTTTAAAAATTTTACAAAACCGCGCATGCGCAATCATTAAACATTTTCTAACTTAATAAAATTTCCTCACAAAATAATTTAACTTTAAGATGATTTTATACAGTATTTATAAACACGTAACATAATAATGCTGGAAAGTAATAAATAAAATAATGCGAGGGCAAACATAAAATGGCGACCATAATGGCGTCTTTTTTATTTATTCTTCCGCTTAATTTCATTCTCGTGAAGTTATTTTATTAGGCGTCTATCCGGAGCGTCACGTGCAGTTGATGGATGATGGCGCAGATGTTGTTTTATATTTTAATATTTTTGTTTTGGGGTTTTATTAGTTTTTTTTTTCGGGGGATAATTTGGAAAGTGGAAAATGGGAAATAATTTGTTTCGGGGATTTTGGATTAAGGTTTGGATTTAAGGTGATTTGTAAGTGGTTTTCGTGGAATTTTCAGAATTTTCCAAATGGTTTTCAGGTGAATTTGTGGATTTTTTGCAAGGTTTTTTAAGGAATTGTTGCGGTGTTTTCGTTGTTGACAATTAATTTTCATCAATTTTTGATATTTTTGATATTTTTCCCATTTTTCAAATATTTTCCAAAATTGTTTTTTCATTTTCTAAGTAGTTTTCACGATGTTTTCATGTTTTCAGTTAATTTTTAACATTTTTTCCAACATTTTCCAAAATTGTTTCTCATTTTCTAAGTAGTTTTCACGATGTTTTCATGTTTTTTTGTTAATTTTTCACATTTTTCAAGTACTTTTCAACTGGTTTTAAGCATATTTCAATGTTATTTACTCACATTCCGAGCAGTTTTAACGATGTTTTATTCGTTTTCAATTGCTTTCTGATTTTTCAACCATTTTTCATCAATTTTTCATCATTTCCAAACATAAAGAAACCAATTTTTTTCAATATGTCACAGTTTTCAAACATTTTTTATGGAATTTCTAACGAGATTTTATCACAATTTTTTCAAAAAATTTTAGATAACATTTCATAATTTCAATTTTTTATACTTTTCATCAACTTTTATTAATTTTTCATCACATTTCTCCCCTTTTCAAGTATTTTTTCTCACTATTTCCAATGACTTCCACCAAATTTCCTCAATTTCCAAACACATTTCCTATTTTCCAACATTTCCCACACAAAATTTTGACCGTTGATGCCTCTATTTCCAATTATTTTCCATTAATTTCCCTCACTTTTCAATTGCTTTCCATTAATTTCCAATGACTTCCATCAATTTTCCTCAATTTCCAAGCATTTTTCCTATTTTCCAACATTTTCCACACAAAATTTTGACTGTTGATGCCGCTATTTCCACTTGTTTTTCATTAATTTCCCTCACTTTCCAATTGCTTTCCATCAATTTCCAATGACTTTCATCAATTTTCCTCACTTTCCAAGCACTGTTTCTATTTTCCAACATTTTCCACACAAAATTTTGACTGTTGATGCCTCTATTTCCAATTGTTTTCCGTCAATTTCCATCACTTTCCAATTGATTTCCATCAATTTCCATCACTTCCGCACTATTTTCAACTTTGTTTTCACGTTATCCAAACATTTTTCCAATTATCCCTCTTAACTACGACTTGTAGCGCTAATTTTCCGCTATCTTCGCACGCGCCGCTCGATGCTCCGTTTGCCCAAAACAACTCTTATCAATGAGCTCAGCCACGATTGTCAGCTATTCTCGAGTGATTTAGCCCGAATGAACACAATAATTTAATTCATCCTTCTTTTCTTACAACAAACATAATCGTTTTAAGCTTGAAAATTTTGGCTCTGTTGCTTAATGGGTTTTAAGCAAATATTAGCACGAACTTTCGCCCGTTTAATACTAATTTGCGCATGCGCGTTACCATGTTTAATTATTTTTCGGCTATTTTCCATATTTTTCACATCTTTTCGAAGAATTTTTCGCATTTTTCAATATGTTTTGATGGGTTTAAAGTGTTAGTTTTGTTGTTGTAATGGTCTGGAAAGTTTGGAAAAAGATTGAAATTTGGGAATTGTGGTGGTATATAGTTGGAAAAGAAAAATTAGTGTGGAAAGTGAAGAAAGTAGTGCAAAATGGTTGGAAAATGTGACGGGAGTAGAAAAATTGGTGGAAATATTTGGAAAATGTTGAAAATATGGAAACTGTTTGAAAGAAATGTTTGAAACGTATAGAAATTTGTGGAAATTGGTTGAAAAGCAAAAATATAGATGGAAAATATTTTGAAAAGAAGGAAAATTGGTTGAAAAGTAGAAAAATTTGGTGAAAATTTAGTGGAAATTTTTTGAAAAGTAGAAAAATTTGGTGAAAAATCAATGGAAATTTTTTGAAAAGTCGCAAAGTTTAGTGGAAATTTTTTTAAAAAGTAGAAAAATTTGCTGAAAAATTAGTGGAAATTTTTTTGAAAAGTAGAAAAATTTGATATTTGCGGAAAATTATGTGGAAACTGAGTGGGTAATTAGTGAACAGAGTGGAAATTTTTTGTCCAGAAAAAAATCAGGTGAAAACCAGCTGAAAAGCAAAAATATCAGTGAAAACCAAGCGAATATAGTTGAAAAATGACTAAAACATACCTGAAAATTTTGGAAAATTGATGAAAACCAACTTGAAATCGGTTTCCCAATTTCCTCAAAACTGCACTTTAAACAAAAATGGCGAAAACAACGTCATTAATTTGAAATTTCTTTTCATTCTTAAAGCCTATGTGATTTAACAGGTGAGTGTGGCTAACTTAAATAATTTAACTATAAATTATTAACTAAGCAACACGATTTATTTTAGTTACCATTAAAATTTATAATTTTGTTCCGGTTTCGATTTTTCAGCCACAAGCGCCATCTTTGGTAAATCAACCGATGATGTTCGATCCGTCGCAATTCGCAAACACAAATCCAACTATTACAACTAATGTCAGTCGAAATAGATATCCACGATGACGTCACAGAAAAATTAAATAATCAAAGAAAGACACGTTTAAAATCGATTTTTGATTGATCGATCGATTTGTTTGATGTTTAAGTTGTCGTTTATGTTCACAAATTGTCGATGGAATTAAAGATTTAAAATGTGGAAATGGAATTTTCCACGTTGAAAAATGTTGGAATTTTGATTTTTTTGATTTTTTGATTTTTATTTTGTTGAAAAGTGGAAATTTTTTGATTTTTTGTTGATTTAGTAAATATATAGTTTGGATTTTGCACTGAAAACGGGAAAATTGAATGTGGAAAGTGGAATTTCCATTTTTGGAAATTTTTGTTTTGGCTGTGGAAAAATGGAATTTTTTTTTGTTTGGTTTAGACACTGTTTTTATTAGGTCATAAAGTTTGTTTTCTAAAATTTTCGTTAAAATCGTAAAATGAATTTTGGAAAATGTAATTTTCCACGTTTGGAAAGTGGAAATTTATTAGGAAATTTATTTGTTGAGTCTGCAATTGCAGAATTTAATGAGGAATTTCACGTGGAAAGTGATGCACCAATTTTCCACCATAGGAAAAAAAAAAATTTTCCCCACGGAAATTTTGGAAAATTTAATTTTGTCAACGTGTTTTGATGTTTTTCATCATTTTGAATGTTAACTAATGAAATGTGAATGTAAATAATAAATGATGAAATCAAATTTTTCAATTTTTCCGTTTATTTTCCATTAAATATTTGTTATTTTAAGTCTATATTTTGGTAAAATTTGGTTAATTTTCAGTAATTTTCCAGTTTTTTTCACTAAATTTTCTATATTTTCAATTTTTCCCATCTACTTTCCAATAATTTTCCAACTTTTTTCCACCTCTCTCTACTTTTTCCCACTAATTTCCATTTACTTTCCACAGTTTTCATTAATTTTTCTCTACTCCCTCGTCTATTTTCCACATTTTCAATTTATTTCCCAACTTTTTCCACTTTTCTTTCCACCTGTTTTAGTTAAATTTTTCCTCTGTTAACTATTTTTTGGTGTATATACTAGGAAACTATACTATTAAAAATTAACAAATACCAATTTAACAAATTGTAAGAAACGTGAAAAAATTTTTTTTTCAATTTCCACTGTGGAAAATTATGGAAATTTTTTCTTTTGTGTTCGTTGTTATTATTATTATTGTTGTTGATGAATTTTACGTTAAGCAGAAAAGAAAATTGAGAATAAAATAATTGAAAATTGGGTTTGTAAATTAGTTTGTTATTCTCGTCTCTGGTGTTTAATTTATTTGAGGGTTGTTTGCGTTAGTAATTAGTTAATTTGCCATCGTTTTAACGAAATTGAGAATATAATGAACATAATAAATTTAATAAAATTAATGAATTTTAATTGAAGTTTAATTGCGTCGTTTATCGTTTTTTTAGTATGAGGTTAAGTGGAAAAATTATTTTGCGGTTTGGGGAGGTTTTGAATGCTGTTTAACGATTGTTTAATGGTGTTTAAGGTTTGTTTTACTGTTTAAGCGACTGTTTTAACACAGTAAATTAAGTTTTAGGTGGAAAATTATGGTTAGAGGGTTTTATGAGGCTGTTTAACAGTTGTTACACGTGTTTAAACATTTGTTTAGAGCTGTTTAACATTTGTTATTAATGTTTACAATTTACGTGACTAAGATACAAGTTGAAAATTTTGCTTAATTTGACTTTTAAAAGTTGTTTAACACAGCTTAACAGTTGTTAAATGTCTTCTTAAACAGCTGTTTACAAGTGTTAATTCAAAATTATAATTCCGAAATCTTGGTTTTCATATTTTACACACTGTTAAACGGATGTTAAACAGTGTTCAACGATCACTAAACACGTTAAAAAAAATTTAAGCCGCCTTTAAACAGTTTTAACACCATTTTATCGACTGTTAAAATTGTTTAACAACATGAAAAACACCAAACACTCGTTAAACACACTTTAAAAACCCCCACAACTAACCAACCTTAACTAATCAAAAATTACCAATTATCAAACTTTAAACACTTCTTTAACATGGTATAATTAACGCTATCATCTTTAAACGCAACTGTCTTCAACATCCTCGTTTTAAAACAAGGCTCGTCTTCAACTGAAATTAATTGACGTTCTTAACCTTGAACAATAAGTCCTCTATAACAACAATTCGCCTGAAAACCCTTTAAACCTTTTCGTCTCAGATTAAAAGCGCTTTTAGCACTTTATTGTGTTTACATTTCAACTTTATGAATGACGAAATCATTCAATTTTTAAACACTTTCATTCATCTCAAAATTTAATTTTAATTTCTAAATACTGAAAATCAAGTTTAACTCCATCGTTTTAACATCAAATTTCCATTTTTAACATTTAACACTCTTTTCAACAACAAATCAACAAACCCATCTTTAACCACATCACTTTTCACCAAAAATTAATTGACGTCTTCACGTTGACCAATAACTCCTCTATAATAATAACACTTGGTCTGAACACCCTTTAACCCTTTTCTCTCAAATTAAGAGCTTTTTTATTTCTCTTTTGTTTTTTTATTTTTGTGTTTTTTCACTTCTTTCGCTTTTATTGCAATTGGATTGTTTTCCATTGTGGATGGGTCCTCGAACGAACTCCCCGCGGCGTTGCTTTTTTCCGTCTAATGCGAGCTCTGGGGCGCGAAATTTCCCGCTGTTAATAATAAATAAACCACGTGAACGGAAGGATTTCTGCGTTAAATGAAGTAGACCAAAATGGTTTCATCTTGAAGAGAGAGTGATACAAGGTTGGAAAAAGAAAGTGAAGTAGAGTAAATAAATAAGTAAGGAGAATGAATGGTGAGAGATCGAATGGGAAAGGTGGATTAGTTTTGTTAATGAGATTGGTTTAGTTTTTTAGAGTTTAGTTTGTTGTTGGGTTTAAATTTATGAGTTTGAGAGTTGGAAATTGTGAGAAAAGTTGGTGGAGTTTGAGAAAATTGAAGGAAAGTGATGGAATTTGTTGAAAACTTGGTGGAAAGTGATGGAATTTGTTGAAAACTTGGTGGAAAGTGATGAAATTTATGGAAAAGTTAATGAAAATTGGTGGAATTGGTTGAAATAAACTTGGTGGAAAGTGATGGAATTGGTTGAAATAAACTTGGTGGAAAGTGATGGAATTTGTTGAAAACTTGGTGGAAAGTGATGGAATTTGTTGAAAACTTGATGGAAAGTGATGAAATTTATGGAAAACTTGGTGGAAAGTGATGAAATTTATGGAAAAGTTAATGAAAATTGGTGGAATTGGTTGAAATAAATTTGGTGGAAAGTGATGGAATTTGTTGAAAACTTGGTGGAAAGTGATGAAATTTATGGAAAACTTGGTGGAAAGTGTTGAAATTTATGGAAAACTTGGTGGAAAGTGATGAAATTTATGGATAAGTTGATGGAAAGTGATGAAATTTATGGAAAACTTGGTGGTAAGTGTGAAAAAATAGATGAAAATCACAAAAAATTGTGGAAAAAAATTATCAGTAACTTTGGAAATGGATTGGAAAGTGATTTCCACACATCTAACAGTTTTTCTTCAAACCTAGCCAACGTTTTCTACCAATCAATATTCTCTCACGTCTTAATCTCTCACATTTTCACTCGTTTGTAAACATCATATTACAATACCTAACACGATTCAACACTTCACTCGCAAAATATTTAATGAAATTTTTATTGACTTTAATTTCGTAACAACAAAATCTCTTTAAATTTTTAACACCTTGTAACTCATCTACGCACACATCACACCTTCACTAATACACAATAAATACGGTAAATTTTAAAATCTAGTTAAAACTCAAAAATTTTTCACTTTGCATCAAATGACATTTTGCACAAAAGTCCAAATTTCAGAAAAAACAATTTCTGCACCTTAAAGTCACATACAAACCTTGCGGTTAGGCACTTACTGCAAATGGACAAAAGTACTTTACTTAAAGTTGTAACTAGTCTACTAATGGCATCTATAGTACCAGTATGCAACAAAGAAGAACAACAGCATTTCTAGTACTGTAAAAGTGTAAGCTTAACGTTTCCTAAACATTAACATCATTGGGCAACGTACAAAAACAAAATATGTGACAGAAATACTGTAGTAATAACACCTGAATAATAGAACAAGTCTGAGTTCTTGTTGACTCATGGAAACAGGTTTATCCAGTCATAAGCTGGTTAGGCCCCAACATGGCCCTTTGCTTGGGTTATAACCTTCTTGAAGAGAGGCAACTTTAACTCAAAAAAGGATATTGATCTCCAAAGTTTAGAATTTATAAGTTGTTTTAATATTGTTTAATAACTGATCGTTCTGAAACCCAATTACCTTAAATCCAGGGTCCCTACTGAAATGATCGCAAATAGTTTTTAAGTTGCTAAGCCTTTGACTGATCCCAATATAATAAGTAGATTTATAAGAAATAATGATAATAAAAGTTTAGCAACTTAAACTTCGAAATCATCAATCGAGAAAGGTGAAAACTCAAGAGAAATTGCGAAAATTTTTAACACGTGTAACTTATAACTGTTTTATAAGTCATAAGTTATACGTTAAATTATAGATTATAAGTTATGGAGATTGCATTTTCCAGGCGTGAATCTTATAATTTTGGTAGAATCCAATAAAGTTTAAAGAAATCTATAAGTAGGACCAACCTTGGACCAACGTGTGTTCAGTTTGAACTTTTCAATGTGAGTTGAGGATAAATGTTGAATATATTGCTGAGTGATAAGGCTTTGGTTAACCCTACAAGAATTAAGCCCATTGGAGTTTAATGATATAATTCAATGTGCGGTTGAGCATTGTTGCTTTTGTTATGTTGACACGTTGGGTTGAAAGAGATCTATAACTTATTACAACAAATAAAATTTTGTGTAATAATTAAAATTGAATAAAAATCTTGGAGTTTGAAAGCCACAAACAACTTGTTGTTGTCTTGGTTTCGGAAGAAACCAAACACGTAAAAATGTAATTAAATGGTGTAGTAAATTAAAAACAGTATCGTTATTGGAACACCACGTAAGAAATATGTAGTAAAAATAGATTATGAACTAATAAATCAATCAAAAACATGAAAGAAAATCAAATTTGTCTTTTAATACTTGGGGATAAAACGTCTAATGTCGAAATATTTTTATGCGAGGGTGGTGGCAAATTATTTGTAAGAAGTACGTCATTGATTGGAAAATTGGAGAATGTTGGGTAATTTCGTTTGGTTTTTGGCAGTCTTGATTTTTTTTTTAATTTTTACTTCATTGAAAATAAAAAATTATAGGGTAAATGAAAAGTGATACAATTTTGATTAAGTTTTTTGTTTGGTTGAAATTATAAAAATTACAGGTTGACAGTTGTTGTAACTTTTGTAATTTAATTTACTTAAAAGTGATGAAATTATTTTTTTAGTGTAGAATTTTATAATTTTGGTAAATTTTTGATGTGTTGAAATTTGTATATTTAGAGTTTTTAGTAGTAATGTTTAATTTTTGTGGTTTTAAGTTTTATAATTCGTTGAATTACAAATTTTAAAAGCTTGTTTTAAATTTTTAAGTATTAAAAGTTAGAATTTCAGCTGTGGTTAATATTTTAAATTAAAAAACCTCCGTGTTTAGTAATTTGTAGAATTTTATATTTTGTTCAGTTTCTGTGCTTTTCTATACTTATGCATTAGATTTTACATCGTGATTGTATCCGTTTCTAAATTTTAGGAACTGTATATAAAAACAATTAGTTGGGAAAAATTGAAAATTTGGTAAAAAATTTGGTGAAAATTTGGTACAAATTTTGGTGAAAGTTTTGAAAATTCGATGAAAAATTTGGAAACTTTGGTAAAAAATTTGGTGAAAGTTTGATAAAAAATTTGGTGAAAGTTTGGTAAAAAGGTGAAAGTTTGGAAAATTTATTGAGCAGTTTGGAAAATTTATTGAACACTTTGGAAAATTTATTGAACAGTTTGGAAAATTTATTGAACAGTGGAAAATTTGGTAAAAAATTTGGTGAAAATTTGGTACAAATTTTGGTGAATGTTTTGAAAATTCGATGAAAAATTTGGAAAGTTTGGTAAAAAATTTGGTGATAGTTTAGTAAAAAATGTGATGAAAGTTTGGAAAATTTATTGAACAGTTTGGAAAATTTGATGAAAAATTTGAAAGATATTAAGATGAAAATATGAATAATTAGGTGAAAATTTTCACAAAAATTTAGAAAACTTAAAGAAAAACAAACGAAACATTTTACGTACAGTTGAAAATTTGCAAAAAATTTGCAAAATTGCAAAATATTGAAAATTGTTATAAAACATTGAACCTTTGCAAAATTCAAAAATAACCACAAAATCTTCACAATCAACAAATTCGTTTGATAATCGACTAATTTAATTACGAAAAATTTTACTACTTTATATCCAAACCTCCAACAAATTTATTATAAAACCTCGAACTATTTTAAAACCATTGTTTACCATCAATTAACAAGATGCGAAAGGTATTTTGAGCCATTGAGAGCAAAAGATGCTGATTACGGTCGATAAGCATCACAACAGATTAGCGGGATTAGGAATCTACACTTTGAGGCTTACGTTCGAGGGCAAGATCATTACTGTTGGGGAAGTGGGAGGGGATTAATCCTTTCAACACAAGCAAACATTTGTCGAATATGTTAATTTCTCTTAATTTTTATTTTGTAGATGTGTTATAAATTGAATGCTAAGTAACGCATCAATCTTTTGTAAGAAAAAATGGTGAGAAAAAGTGAGAAAAAGGTGTTTTTTATGGTTTGTTGGTACGATGGGTATTTCACGGTGACGTTGAAAAATGTTGGAGATTTTTGTTTTAAATTAAGTGAGGTTGTTTTTGTAAAATTTTTGTTATTTAGTAATTTTAGTTATTGTTTTTTAAAAAAATTTCATATTTATTTAGTAAATGTTTCACAAATTTTTAGTCAATTATACAATTTCTGTACAAAACTTTTGTTAAATTTTCCAAATTTTTCACTTATTTTCCAAATTTTTCACCTTACTTTCCAAATTTCACCACATTTACCAAAAATTTCGTCAAATGTTCCAATTTTCATTAAATTGGTATTACGGTATATTTGTCAAATTTTCCAAATTTTACACCACATTTTCCAAATTTTTCACCACATTTTCCAAAAATTTCACCACATTTTCCAAAAATTTCACGAAATTGTTGTAATTTTCAATAAATTGGTATTAAATTTGTCAAATTTTCCACATTTTCCACATTTTCCAAATGTTTCACCACATTTTTTTCAAATTTTTCACAAAAATAATCTAAATTTTACTAATTATTACACAGCCATTACACATTCATTTTTATTACCATTACGGTACCCTTAAATCTTCCAATTTTCAACTTTTCCTTAAATTCTTCAACATTCACTTTTCCAAATACCCGAACAACTCCCCCCACATTTTCAACCCAACATTCAAACTTTCAATTTATCATTGTACAACTTCTACAAGCACTCAATAAACCACTCAACAATTTTTCTTACTCCACAACCCAAACTTACTCTCAACCCCAACAGAAACTCTATTTAAAATTTTATCACCAAATTTGTTACCAACAAAATAAATTTCACTTTTTCCATCAATCCACTTTTTCTTTTACTTTTCACTTCTTCCCCGCATCCATATATTTTTTACACACCTATTTTTCCATTTTATTTTTCTCCCACTCCTAAAATCGCTGTTAGTCGAGCGGTTCGTCGTCAAACGAGCATTTTTCAACCCTTTTACAAGCAAATCGATAAACCTAACTCCTCCTTTTCCTCTTTACGCTCTCATTGGCCTCAGAACAAACACTTTTTCCACCCTTAAAAATTTTTCTTTTTTTCGACAAATGTCGAACAAGTTCAATTTAGAACACGTTATTCAAACGATGATTGCTTTAAATTTGCTTTTTAAAATTTATTACGTAGGTTTATTTTGTTTGGAAAATTTTTTTTTTTTGGTGGATAAAGGAGATAGTGGGAAAGAAAAATGGCTGCGGGTGTTTGTTTGAGGTGATAATTGTTTAAATTGTGTGGAAATTTAATTATTGTATTTGTAACGGTTTAGAGGTAAATCAATTTTGTGGTTTGTTTGTGTTGTTTTAGTTTTTTTAAATTTTGTTTAGAAATTGTTTGATATTTTTAAGTTATAGGTGAATGAATTGGAAAGTGAGTGGAAATTTAAAGAAATTTGCTGAATGTTGTTGAAATTGACGGAATTGTTGAAATTGATGGAAATTTGTTGAAAATTGTTGAAAATTGTTGAAAATTGTTGAAAATTGTTGAAAATTGTTGGAATTTCGTTGGAAATTGTTGGAATTTTATTGGAAATTGTTGGAATTTCATTTGCAATTGTTGGAATTTCATGTGCAATTGTTGCAATTTTATTGGAAATTGTTGGAATTTTATGTGCAATTGTTGGAATTTCATGCGCTATTGTTGGAATTTCATGTGCAATTGTTGCAATTTTATTGGAAATTGTTGGAATTTTATGTGCAATTGTTGGAATTTCATGCGCTATTGTTGGAATTTCATGTGCAATTGTTGGAATTTCATGTGCAATTGTTGCAATTTTATTGGAAATTGTTGGAATTTCATGTGCAATTTTTGGAATTTCATGTGCAATTGTTGAAATTTCATTTGCAATTGTTGAAATTTCATCTCAATTGTTGGAATTTCATGTGCAATTGTTGAAATTTCATGTGCAATTGTTGGAATTTCATTTGCAATTATTGAAATTACTACGGAAATTTCACAAAATTTTCTGAAATTTATTGGAAATTTCTTGACAGCGTTGAAAACATTTTAAAAATTGTTAAAATATCATTAAATTCATTCAAAATTTTCTGAAATATTTAGCAATTCTCGAAAAGTTTTTGAAAATTTCTTAACAAAATCCATTATCATTCACTACTTTAAACTCTTGAAAACACTGGAAATTCATCAACACTTTGTTTACATTTCTACAAAATAGTTAAAATTCCACGCTAAAATTGAACATTCTTTAAAATATTTCAAATGTTTCAAATTCAGTAATTTTATTATTGTTCATACATCACAAACATTACCTTACGCCTAAACAATTTTCTTAAAATTTTATTAAAATTACAAAATATTTCTTCATCTCAACATATTACAAACACATTTTTTAAAATTTTTCTAAAAATTCATCATTAATTAATCCACCACGTCAATCGTTACATTTAACACGTATAAAACTTTTAACGTTGACAACCGTGTGAAAAATGCAAACACGTTGTCATAGCAACTCCGCCTTAACTTCTACCTGATATTGACAATTTTAGTAATTTTGCCTTTAAAATGTTACAGCTAACTTACTGTACATCTAATCTAGTTACCTTAAGGTACTTATCTCTAATAACGCAACTTTTAAAGAAATTATTGTACTTTTTTGAATATCCATAACCCTTTTATAATTTTCAGAATAATGATGTCATAACGTAATTTTATGACGTCACGGCGTATTTTTCGAATCTATCAACTGATTGCAAATGGCGTCCGTCGTGGGTATGCACAACGGTAAGTTTGATTTTTTTTTGGATTTTTAGGTTAAAAATTGTATTTTTTTAGTGGTTTATGTAGTTTAGAATGAAAAATAAGGTTTTAAATTAATTTTAGGGCTAAAGTTGACAATGTAGGGTAAAGTTTTGTCTTTTTTGACGTGAAAAACATAAAAAATTCAAATTTTTTGAATATTTACTGACTCAAATGTCGAGCCTCGTTAACGTTAAATCAATTACGAAATTAGGAAAGATTTTTTTTTCGGTTCGATTTTTGCACGAACGGGATTTTAATAAAAACACAAAATCTGAAGTTACGCAAGATTCGTAATAAAATTCAATTTCAGGCGATTTAGTACAGTATTGGAAAACAAAACCTTAATTAATGTAAAAATTACAATTTATTCGACAACAACAATTTAATAAATCTTAACCGTAACTGGATTTATTTACATTAAAATTAGTAAATAGTCTGGTTTCTAATATTCCGTGACTTAAGTCGAATTTCGGCGTGAAATATAAGCAAATAATTTGTTTATGGTATAAATTAATTAAATACATCAATTATTCATGTTAGATTAAATTAGGTGAAATATACCATCCACTGAGTAAAATTTAAGACATTTATTTAGTTCGTTAAATTAAATAAAAAGTAATTTAAAACATCCATTTAAATTTACGAGATTTGGCCGAGAACAAAACGAGAACAAAATGAGCAAGATAAATCTTGCAAGATGTTTCCAGCTTTTACGTTGAAAGAATCATTGATTCGAACGCCATATTGGAAATCAACGATGACGTAGAAATAATCAACAATGACGTCACTCGGTCTCAAAATAGTGCAATTTTATTTTATTTTACGTCAAATGTTTAAATCTTAATAAATCGATAAAATTAGTGGTATTTTCATAATCTGGAGAAGAATAAACAACTTTTGTAATAAAATATTCAAACCTAATTTTAGGTGCAGATTTTCTTTGAAGTGTAGAAATTTAAGATTAATTACCTCTGCAATTAATTAAATTGTGCTGTGTAAGTCTCGTGAGATATAAATACTTTACAAATTTAACGGTGGTCAATTGTGCGTGAACCGTGAAGACTTTTATATGTAGTTCACGCAAACGCTTCACTTGCGTAAGTAAAGGACGTGCGTAAGGTGAGAAATCACCCAAATGCTGGATTGTGTAAGAAGGTGATGCGGGCGAAGTTTGGAATCAAGTGGAGGAAAAAAGACGAAGTTAATACCTTTAGTTGAAAGAAAATATTGTTACGTGTTCACGGGTTTATCCTTTATTTTAAAACTGAACTCAAGTACGTCATCTTTTTTTTGTTAATATTTTAGAATGACTAGACAGAAGGTGTTACAAAACGAAAAATATTTTGAAAAAAAAATTGTGTTGAAAGGTTTTTTCTACGTGGTTGTTGTGGTTTTTAGTTTTTTGCGTGTTGTTGAAAATGGCACATAATGTAAATAATTGAGCAGTTGAATGTTTGTGAGCTGAGATTTGTGGATGGTGTGGTAAGGGGGTGAGATTAAATATTTAAAGATTTTAAAAAAGTAAGAAAATAAAATTAGTAACTGAAGTTACTACGGAAATTTGGAACTACAAAGTTGATTTTTAAAATAAACAAACTTGTGTGTTTGTATATTTAAAGTTGCAGTTTTGAACCTGCATGTTCTTTGATATCTAAACTGAACTAGAAGAGAATAGATCTTGTACTCAAAATAGAATAGTCTGGATTCTGTTGGATATGATTACTAATTATTTTCTGGTATAATACTTCTGACAAGAATAGCTTGTATTCAGAACTTCACCCTTGTCTTTATAAACTCAAAGACACAATGTAGTATAAACATGAAGATTATATTACAACCTGAAATGTCTTCATCCTAGCATTAAAACGAATTAAGTCTAATTTCTATTAAAACTGCTGTAAACGTCAACTATTCTCTAGGGGGTAATTCTACAATAACCTACATTTAAAAGATTATATAACATCCGGTTTGAGTTACAAAAGTAAAATAAAACAAACTACAGTTCGATTAAAACTCACAACAACAACACACCCAGAGACTAATGTCCAATTAACAAAAAATTAAAACTCAGACGGGAAAAGTGTTTTGCCTCTAATTGGTCATTTGTTCTTCGTTACCGGTATTGTAATTAGAACAGACTGCTCGCTTAACGATGTCCGCAAAATCCCACTCTTGCAAAATGTGTGCTTAAACAGTTCTTCTCTTTAAACAAACAATACCCACTCTATCCTATTTCTGGCATAAAACAAGGTTTGGCACTCGATTTAAACCCGATGCCATCGCTGTACAAGCTTTGCTGAACTTAATTCGGAGCATTATGACCACTGGCAGTTAATACCAGGTATTAAAATTAACCATCCCTGTTTCAGGCTCGTGATATTTATTCACAGTCGAACAGGTTACTGGATGTGTACTGCTCTGGGCATTTTCAGTGTCTAGCCCAGGTCTACTCACCATTTCCTTTTACCAATTTAAATTGCTGTTTTTATTTTGCTGTTTGAAGGGAAATTGATATGTTATTTCCTAACCGTCTAACTTTTCTGCGTGTTTGTGTCCATCGCAGTTTGGTCATTTCGAGTCAAAATGCAACAGTGATGTAGTTAGCTCGATTGACCCTCGTTACAACGAAGGCCTTGTTCATGAAATGCGCTTGTTTACGAAGATAAAAACAAACAGGGCGTGATGAAATCACTCTTTTATAAATTAATTTAAAGGGAATGACTAACGATAATAAACGGTGCAATATGTGTAATTATTTTTGTCACAAAGTGGAACCCCCGTTATAACGCGTTTTGTTATTAAGTGAAATCGGATATAACGTGGGTCTTGTTATGCCTTCTTAAATGCCAATTTTGACTTAATTATTGCCAACGAACATTATTATATTGAAGAAATTTTGACGAGACTAGGTTACGAGAAAATATTTCGATTGTTATGTGAAATTGGAATTTCCAAATAAGCAGGTAATAATATTTTACAAAAATTTTTTTTTTTTTTTTTTTTTTACATAATTTTGTGTTTTTTTCCAAGATTGTCAAATTTTATCACCGTGTGGCGTTGATTTGAATCGGCGTTGTTGCGTGCGGGGAGTTTGGTCGCTCGTCATTCGTGTTGCTGCTTTCCTTACGATGCGGTTGTGATAAATATTTCGGTAAGGATGATTTATCAGTTTGACGTTTTAATTAATTTTTGGGGTAATTTTGTGTTGTTGTTTTTTGTTTGTTTTATAATAATTGAAAAATTCGAAAAATGGGAGGAAAATGGTGAAAGTTTTTGAGGCGGAAATTGTGTGACGTGATATATTGTGGTTACAAATTTTTGGATTTTTTGTGGGGGATAAAATATTTATAATTTGAGTGAAGGTGGGTTATATATTAGGTTATTACAGTTCAGTTGTTTATTTTTTTTTTATTTTTGGACAAGACATTTTAGCGTTAAAAATTTTTGATGTTTTGATAAAACGCGATAAATTTTTTATCGTATTTGCAACGCTTGAAAGTTTTCGGAAAATGTTTTTTGGAGTGCTGGTGAAAAATCGGCGAAGTAAGAGATATAAAATTTTTAATATTTTTACGTTAATGGATGAGTTTTGTAAATAATTTCCAATTTTAAAATTTTGTTTGCTGTTTTATCAAAATTTTAGGGTTTGAAAAATTGATGAAATTACTTTTTATGTTCAAGTATGCTGATTTACCTGTAACAATTTGGAAAATTAAGTGAAAATTCAGGTGAATATTTTTAGATTTCCAAATTTCCAAAATGGCGGACTTTCAACTTGCAAAAATTCAATGGTTGAAAATTGTAAATTGCTTACAGAGAATATTTTTCAATTTTAAGTTAAATACTGTACATACAAAGTTGGTATGAATTTTCATTTTCCAACTTGAGAATTTGAAAAGTGGTTTTATCCAAATCTTTAGTATAGACATTTTCACAGTTTCATTGCCAAGTGACTAAACTTGGATATTTTCCAATTTCAACAATTGCTGCGTTATCATTGGGAATATTTTCTTATTTTCACGTTTTATTTTATTATTTATGACTTTCCACCCTTAATATTGTCCATTATCAAACTGACTAAACTGGTTATTTTCCAATTTATAATTTCATCATTTCCAAACGAGAATATATACCAAGATTTCCAAGTTTCCAACAACTTTCTAAATTTTCACTACCGGTACTTTGTAAATATCTAACATTTTCAAAATATCAAAATTTCAAATGTGAACATTTCCAAAATTACCAACCAAAGTGGAAATCTTCGCATATTCCAATTTAAAAATTTTCAAATTTTCAAAATTGGAAATTGTGCAAAATTTCCCAAATTTTTCAAAAAGTCCCATTTTTCATCCCAAATATTTCCATAATTCCCCAATTTTCACCCTAACTATTTTCATTTTCAAATTAGCACAATTAAATATTTTTTCAAATCCAATTTTTGACATTTCCAACTCAATTTTCCAACCTAACCCCTAAAACCACTTTCAACTTTCCAATTTAATCAATCCTTAAATCTTAACTTCCAACATTTTCTAATTACCAACCCTCATATAACCCTCACACAACCCTCATACACTCATCTTTTTTCAAATCTAGACTAACAATGCTACGCATTTCCAACTTCTGAAAAAAAAAACCAATCGGGAGTTAAAAATTGACAAAAAACCAAAGAGAAAAAAACTGAAAAAAAAGGGGAAATTTTTTTTTTTCAGTGATTGCATTTTACCGATTCAATAAACTTCGTTGGATTCAATGCTTCCTATTTCCTTACGTTTCCCAAAGTCTTTTTTTTTCTTTCTTCTAACTTTACTTTGGTGTTTGCGCAATCGCAGAAGAGAAAATAAAAAGACGAACCGCAAATACGATTTTATACGTTACGTTTTTTTCTCCACGCTTTTACGCAACATTTTCTATTAAAAAAAATTACTAAATTTTATTTCCGTGCTAAAAATTATTTAATTCTAAACGTTTTTTGACGCGGTTATCGCCTTGTTTTATCTTTTTTCTAAGTAAAAAACACTCAAGTTAAATAAGGCTTATCGCGCTCTAACACTGTTTAACATTTACGTTGTCAGAAAGTATGAAAAATGTAATTAAAGTGCTTTTAGTTTTTTTTTTTAAGGTTTTTTTTTTCAAAAAAATTTTTTTTTTTTACCGTAATCATTTCTTTAAAAAAAAAAAAAAGTAAAATCTTTAATTTTCCAAATTTTTTACCAAATATTACAGCCTTAAAAAATGTAATTAAAGTTGTTTTGGATATGGCTATTGTCACTGAAAATATTTTTTTTAATGCATGGAAAATTAATGTTTGATGGAAATTGAAAACTCATATTTACTGTGGAATTTTATTTATGTGAAATCTGAGAATATGATTTTTAATATAAAAAATTGTTTAAGTATCTCAGACGCCATATTGTTTTTTTGGTATTTTTTATTGTTGAAAATTTTAACATTTTTAGATTTCTTGTTCTCTTATTGAAAAAAAAAATAGGAAAATATTTTATAAATAAATTTTTTTCTAATCCTTAATTACCTAAAAAAATGTAATTAAAATTGTTTTGAAAATAGCTATTGTCACTGAAAATAGTTTTGAAATGAGTCAACATTTTCAATTGCAACAGCAATCTAATATTTCCACGTGGAATTTTACATTTATGAAATTAGACAGCATAGTTTCTATTTTAAAATTGTTTATCTCGGCCGCCATCTTGGTTTTTAGATTTTTTTTTTTAAATTTTGTATTATTTTTAGAATAATTGTATTGAAGGGATTTAGTGTTGAAAGTTGAAAAGTGATAATGTGGAAAATTAAGTTTGTTGTGAAATTACTGAGATGATTTATTTACGTAGATGTGACGTCATAAATTGTGAATTGAGGTGTTGAGTTGTTGGTTACGTCAGGTGGAGTTGGAGAGGCGGTTTGAAGTTGAGAAATGAGGAGTGTTGTACAGTGGGATTTTCCAATGGGATTTTTTATGACGTGGGAGTTTTAGGGGTGTGGGCATTTTTCAAATGTGAAAAGTGAGAAAGTTTTCGCAAGTTATCAGTAGTGATAAAGTAGGAGATTAAAATATGACAAAGTGTGGATATTTTTAGATTTGGAAAGGTTAAGTTTTTTCAACTTGATTTACAGTGAGAATACGGGAAATTGAATAGTGAGGTTTTGTTTCTCAAAAATTCCTGATTTTTTAGGTGTAATTAATACGTGACAAATTTATTGGTACATTTTCCAAAATGTGAATTTTGGAAATTTTGGAAATTTTGGAAATTTTGGAAATTTTGGAAATTTTCTGGAATTCTAGATTTTCTAGGTTATTCAGATTTGTTTATTGGTGAAAATTTTAGGATCAAAATATTTTCAAAATTTGAATATTTTCAAAATTTTCTTAAATTGAAATCTTCCAAAATTCAAGATTTTTCTAGATTTATTAGTAGGTGAAAAATTTGATGTTAAAAAATTTTAAATTTTTTTTCAGATTTATCATTGCGCGATAAATTTATAAAAATGATTTTCAAGTGCCACATATTGAAATTTTGGAAATTTCTAATGGTATGCTTAAAATTCTTCACTAAACGACTTTTTTTTACATTCACATTTTTCCAACATGTAAGATGTTAAAAGGTTACGAAAATTCACAATGATTCAATATTTACATACTTCCACTGCATGAAAATGTAAAGTTCAAAAATCAATATTGGAATGAGTACCAAAGTTTAACGAACACTTTTGCTAACGTTCAAAATCTGCAACAAATCCCACTTCCTGAAGATTTTTCTGGAGACAACTTAACAGGAAATTTCCAATTCATTAAAATTCACAGTTCGTAATATATAATTGAAGACATCCTGTTAGCAAAACTCATGAAATTCTTCACGTAATCGAATTTTACCCAGATTTGGAACATTATCAAGTTTCCAAACACTGCGTCAAAAATTTGGAAAATATTCAAATTTTCATTTTCATTTTATCAATATTTTCAAAATTTCAATACTTTTCAGATTTTCAGTAATTTTGTATTTTACACATGCGCAGAATTCAGTTTTTCAACATATAACAGGTGATCACATAGGTAATTGCGGTAGTTTTGATAGTCAATATTACAATGTAAATTTGATAAATTATTTATTGATCGATACAGAATATCGTAATCTTTTTAATTGGCTTCATTGGTTGTTGAATATTACGAGGCTTTGTGAAAATTTAATAAATTGCTTCGTAATATTGTACCAAGTATTATTTTGTTATTTTAGGGATAATTTGGTTTTGAGATAAAATTGATTGGTTGGTTTCATGCCAAAATAATACACATTAATCTTCTAAATTTACAATTGGTTTTACGGCGGGAATTCACGTGGGAACTTGTTAAATTTTTTACCTTCAAAAAAGTTTTTATCCACTTAAATTTCCGAATGTGAACATGGCGTAGTCAGTTTCTGACATTCTATTGTTTCAAGCCAAAATTTTTAAAATACCTGTGTGGCTGACGGGGTGATGTGAAAATTTTTCTTACTGTCATTGCTGGAACAATTCCAGATTTTTTTCCTTTTTATTTAAAAAAAAGTCAAAATTCCAATGTTTGTCTTATCGTGCAAGTTGATGTTTAAAAAATTTCTTAAATGTTTGACTTGTAGCAAACATTTCAAATTCTGCTCATATCTAATTTTCTCACATTTTCAATCTCAGATTCCACAGCTCAGTACTAAATTTTTTTAATTTCAAAATGATTACATAATCAAGCTTAAAATCTAAACAATGGTTGAAGCAATTCATACGTCTTTAAACAAAAATTTGCAACAATTGAGAAAAAATCTAAACAGTCACTGCAACAATGCACAACAAATCCTGTCCAAAATCTGTAACAATGCACAACAAATCCTATCCAAAATCTGCAACAATGCGCAACAAATCTTATCCAAAATCTGCAACAATGCGCAACAAATCCTACCCAAAATCTGCAACAATGCACAACAAATCCTATCCAAAATCTGCAACAATGCACAACAAATCCTATCCAAAATCTGCAACAATGCACAACAAATCCTATCCAAAATCTGCAACAATGCACAACAAATCGTATCCAAAATCTGCAACAATGCACAACAAATCATATCCATAATCTACAACAATTAACACGAAATTCCTAAATAATAAACTGCAACAATCCAAAAGAATGTTTAAAGTTAAACAATAACTGAAACAATGAACAATAAATCTCCAACAACAACTGAAACAATGAACAATAAATCTCCAACAATAATTGAAACAATGAACAATAAATCTCCAACAATAATTGAAACAATGAACAATAAATCTCCAACAATAACTGAAACATAAGAAACAAATAACTGAAACAAGCCCTAAAACAACAGTTACAACATCTTCGCAACAAAATTAAATAATAATAAATTCTACCAAATAATCTTCACCAACACCATAAAATTTTCCACCAAAAATACGTTCACTCTTTAATCATCCCTCGTTTATTACATTTATCCTCCTCTTCATCTTGACTAATAAACACGTAATGACACCGTTTCAGACCTGGCTTAAGTCCAGAGGTCAATTCACTTGTTTTGATGCGAAAGATGAGTCCCCCAAGGACCCCCATCTCGCTGTACTCTCAGCCTCCAAATTAGATGAGAATATTTCTTTTTCTAATTTACTTTTATTCCTTTTCATTACCAAAATCTCCCTGGAAATGATTTGGATTTTTGCGTGGGGTAATTTAATTTCCGACGCCGGGTTTGTTTTACGAGTACGGCTTAGTTTTTGGGTTTAAGAGTTGTGGTTACGAGTAGTTTTTTGATTTTCAAGGCTGGGGAGATGTGATTGGATTGTTGGTTAAGATTTTAAGAGGTTTGGTAATGGATTAAAAAGATTAGTATTGAGTTTTTGATGTAACGGGTTTGGATTTTGTAAATATTTAGATTGAAGCTTCTGTGGTGAAATTTAGGAATTTTGCCAAAGAAATGGTTACTTAGAAATCGTTAAAAAAATGGAGTGTGGAAATTGTGGAGATTTCTTAGTGGTAAGTTGTTAAACTTGTGTCAAATTTTTGGTGAGAATCTATGTGAAAATGTTTGTAAACTGTGAAATTTTTTTGAAATTTTTGTGAAAAAAGTGAAAATTTGGCAAAATGATTTGGAAAAATGTGAAAAATTGGTGAAATTTACCCAAAATTTGTATATTTTTGAACAATTTATGTTTTAATTTTTTTAAATTTTGTAAATTTTTTGATGAAAATTTTTAAGTTTTTGTAAATTTATTCTGAAAACTTTCCACAAAATTTTTCCATTACCATCAACCATCAATTTCTTTATTTTAATCCTTGGCAAAAATGTTTAAATTTTCTGAATTACAAGTTACAGAAAATTTACACAAATTTTTAAATTTTAACATTTTGTGACATAATTGCACATTTTAAACAGTCCATAAATTTTCCACCAAAATTTCCACCTTTTCAAAATTTTATTCATCATTTAGCCTAAAATAACAGCGCCAATAAATTTTCCAATGTTATTTTGCGCAAAAAACTATTTTTAGCATCGCCCTCCATTTTTTCCATTGCCGAAATTGAATGGGCACATTTATCAACAATGCACGTTTTTAACGTAGTGATGGCACATTAGTTTGCACGCTAGAGGACGTGGTGTATTATTGTAGCGAAGTGGAAAATTAAAAGGGAACGCATTATTTTTTGTTGAATACGTGCAGAAATTTTCAACGAAGATGAGACGTGAAACAATGCTGGTCTTGCTTGTTGCGATATGAAATTTAAATTTTGGGTCGGTTTCGGAAATGACAATCTGTTTTTAAAGGAAAACGGAGATAATGGAAATATTTATTTTGTAATTTGTTAGCACGTGTGTGGAGTTCGGTATTTTGGATATTAGTATTGAGTTTGGGAATGTCGTGTTTTTATGGTTGACAGATGTTAGGAATGTGGTAATTTTGTAGATTTTGAAATGTTTGGTAGTTTGGAAATTTAAAGAAATTTTAACTAATTGTAACAAATTGGTATAAATTTCTGAATTTTTATAATTTTTCCAAGTTTACAAAAATATCTAAATTTTCATGAAATTTTCACATTTCCATTACATTTTTCAAATCTTCGCAAATTTTCATAAAATTTTCACATTATTGTAATTATTCTCGAAATTTCAAGAATTTCTAAATTTCCTGACAAATTTCCAAATTTTCAGACAATTTTCCAAATTTTCAGACAATTTTCCAAACAAATTTCCAAATTTTCAGACAAATTTCCAAACAATTTTCCAAATTTCCAAACAATTTTCAGACAAATTTCCAAACAATTTTCAGACAAATTTCCAAACAATTTTCAGACAAATTTCCAAACAATTTTCAGACAAATTTC